>PVJD01009373.1:40258-63571 GCA_004026545.1 Mormoops blainvillei | reverse complement strand
TAGTCTTGACCCCAGGAGGGATTTGGCCCCACCCTATGGTGATTAAGCCTGACTACTGAGCACAGAGTGACTAGATTAACAACTGAAGGAGACAGCCACAGATAGTAGATCCCTGGAAATCTCCAACAAGCTGCCTAAGGTCAGATGGGGTCAACATCTAATGGATCCAGAAAGAAGAAACAGTGGTAAATACTAGAGGCTACCAAGGCAAAATATTTGCAATATTTTCTTTACTACATAGCATTTTAAGATTAATTTCTTGTCCATCAAGTTGGTGAATATTAAGTCACTAGATTTTATACTACAGTTCATTTCTCTCCTTTTTTATAATAGCCTTAATCTCTTTACAGCCTTATTAATACTGGTTCATTTGCTGTCAATAGTGGGATTGCAGAGGCCAGTTATTTTTGCAGTCGTGGGTTTGTTTCCTGGGCTTTGTGGTTTTGCTCTGGCAGTCAAATAATGGCAAGACAAAGAAACAACTCCCAATCAAAAGGAAAGGAAGGCTCCTCAGAAAGACTAGTAAATGAAATAGAGGCAAGTAAACTATTAAATATTGAGTTCGAAACAATGGTTATGAGGAAACTCAACAAACTAAATGAGTTCAGTGAGAATTACCAAAAACTACATGGAAACTACAAGGAACTTACAGCAAACTATATCAGCATGAAAAAGGACATAGAAACTATCAACAAGAACCAAGGGGAAATGAAGAATACAACTTCTGAATTGAAGAACACAGTAGAAGGAATAAAAAGCAAGCTAGATGAAGCAGAGGATCAAATCAGCAAGCTAGAGGACATGGTAGGAAAAAACTCCCAGAAAGAGCAAGAAAATGAAAAAAGGCTCAAAAAGAACAAAGAGGGGTTAAGGGAAATGCAGGACAACGTTAAACATAATAATATCCGTATTACAGGAATACCAGAAAGAGAGGAAGCAAGGGATAGAAAATCTGTTTGAAAAAGTAATGGTAGAAAACTTCCCTAATCTGAGGAGAGAAAAAGTCACACAAGTCCAGGAAGCACAGAGGGTCCCAATCAAGAGGAACCCAAAGAGACCCACTCCAAGACACATCATGATTAAAATGGCAAATATCAAGGACAAAGAGAGAATCTTAAAGGCAGCAAGGGAAAAACAGGAAGTAACATACAAGGAGCCCCGATAAGGCTAGCATCTGACTTCTCCATAGAAACAGTACAAGCCAGAAGGGAATGGCAAGAAATATTCCAAGTAATGAAAAGCAAAGGCCTAAAACCAAGACTACTCTACCCAGCAAGACTCTCAATTAAAATGGAAGGTGAAATAAGGAGTTTCCCAGACAAAAAAAGGCTAAAAGCATATAACTCTACCAAACCAGCACTGAAAGATATGCTAAAGGGAGTTCTTTAAGAAGATGAAGAAAAAGAGTGAGAGAGAGAGAGAGAGAGAGAGGAACACAAATCCAAAGGGAAAAAATGAGTAAGTACCTATCAATAATAACTTTAAATGCAAATGGATTAAATGCTCCAATTAAAAGACATAGAGTAGCTGAATTGATAAGAAAACAGGACCCATACATATGCTGCCTACAAGAGACCCATCTCAGAACAAAAGACCTACACAGACTGAAAGTAAAGGGTTGGAAAAAAATATTCCAAGCAAATGGACAAGAGAAAAAAGCTGGGGTAGCAATACTTACGTCAGACAAAATAGACTTCAAAACAAAGGCAATAAAAAGAGACACAGAGGGACACTTCATAATACTCAAAGGAAGAATCCATGAAGAAGACATAAACATTGTAAACCTATATTCACCCAACATAGGAGCACCCAAATATATAAGGAAAATCCTGGAGGACTTCAAGAAAGATATAGACAGCAACACATTTATAGTTAGCAATTTTGATACCCTGCTGTCACAATGGATAGATCTTCCAAACAAAATATCAACAAGGATATTGCGGAACTGAACGATGCATTAGATCAAAGGTACCTAACTGATATATATAGAACTTTTCATCCCAAAGACGCAAACTTCACACTCTTTTGCTTTCCAGGAAGACAAACAATCCGAGTAAAAAATGGGCAAAGGGCCTGAACAAACACTTCTCCAAGGAGGACATACACAGGGCCCAGAAACACATGGAAGGATGCTCAGCATCACTAGCCATCAGAGAGATGCAAATGAAAACCACAATGAGATACCACTTCACACCAGCCAGAATGACCATGATAAACAAATCAACAAACAACAAGTGCTGGCAAGGATGAGGAGAAACGGGAGCCCTAGTGCGCTCTTGGTGGGAATGCAGACTGGTGCAGCCCCTGTGTGGGAAACAGTAGGGAATTTCCTCAAAAAACTAAAAAGGGAACTGCCTTTTGACCCGGTAATTCCACTGCTGGGATTATACCCTAAGAATCCTGAAACACTAATTCAAAAGAGCCTATACACCCCAATGTTCATAGCAGCACAATTTACAATAGCCAAGAATTAGAAGCAGCCTAAGTGCCCAACAGTAAGCAAGTGGATCAAAAAACTACAGTACATTTACACAATGGAATACTACACAGCAGAAAGAAAGAAAGAGCTACTACCCTCTGCAACAGTGTGGATGGAACTGGGGAATATTGTGCTAAGTGAAATAAGCCAGGTGATGAAAGACAGATACCATATTATCTCACCTATAAGTGGAACCTAATCAACAAAATAAACAAGCAACCAAAATATAACTAGCAACATTGAAATAAAAAACATACTGACAGTAACCAGAGGAGAGGGGGGAGGGGGATAACAGGGGAAAAGAAGGGGAAGGGTCATCAAGGAACATGCATAAAGGACCCATGGATAAAGCCAAATGGGGGAAGGCTTGAGGGTGGGAAGTGGGGATAGGTGGGGCTGGGGAAAGTGGTGGCAGGAAAATATTGACCAAAAAAAAAAAAAAATAGGGGGAGGCTAAGAATAGTACAGGAATTTGAGAAGCCAAAGAGCTGATATGTACATCCCATAAACATGAACTAAGAGGTATGGGGATGATGGGAAGGGGTGCACGGCGGAGGGGATAAAGGGGAGAGAAAAAATGGGACAACTGTAACAGTATAATCAATAAAACATACAAAAAAAAAAAAAGAAGTTAAGAACTGTTGAGAATGCTGGCTGGGACAGAGTGCCAATGAAGCAGGTCCTTGTGAAGGAGTTGCAAATGCCTGACTTAGCAGGAAGATGAAAACTTGCCAAATGCTCTCTAAGAGAAAGGAGACACTTTTCTCCCATATACGGTAAACATTGTACCCCAATTAACCTGTGATGGATGCTTTCCCTCAGGGAATGTATGTTCATAAATCCTCGTGGACTACAGACAAGTGAAATACTCTGACAGCCTGCTGCAGTTGCACCCAAGATGGTATTGTCCTACCCCTTTCTCCCAGGTACAGATGAGTATCTGTAGGGACTTTGGCTGCAAGGATGGAGTGCTGGGACAACACATCGCCTGGAGTCCTTGCCCTAGAAATTGAGAATTAGCCTGTTTTAACTTCCTGTGAGTAGGGATAGTGCTGTGATAAAATTGTGTATCCATTGTACTTACCCTTGGGCCCTTTCAAGGAAGATGGGGAAAGATAAATCGAGCAGCCCTGAAGGCCCCCCTCCCACTGCTGTCTAGCCCAGACGGTACCTGCCCGAGGGAGCGGGAACGCCACACACACTGGGATGAGGCCCTCCTGGCCACGATGAGCAGAATAAGAAAATTGAAGAGAATTATATTAACCGAAGAATTCGGGACTTTGAAGTATTCCTGAGGGTAAAGGGATTCCATTTTTTCCTTTTACTTTATTTTCTCCAAGGGAACTTTAAAATGAGATTGGAGACTATATTAAATTTTTGGACATCTTTATATTTCTCATCTGGCAATTATGTTTGGATTATCTTTGTGTTGCCATTTAATCACATCGCAGCCTCTAATTACTTATTTCAGACAACAGAGCTGAGCAAAATCTGAGAGCAGGGAATAAAACAGGAAAGCAATTTTGAGCTTTAGTTACAAAGCCTCCTTACAGTTAATTTAATGAACATAATATTGTGAGTCATTTCCGAGCCTGCTGGGAGCAAAGTCGAAATTGCCCACTGTGATTTCAAAAGAACGTACAAAGAAGTAGGAGTTGTTGTTCGGGGAAATGGCTTCATAAAGGTGGAAAAGGATTGCCCGCAGGCAGATGGCCTCCTCCTCCGAGGGTCACAGCCACACTCCTGCCTCAGCACAGCCTAATGGATAGAGCCAGTAAGACAAGAGGACAAGGGCTATTCACTACCGGGGAGCAATGCTTGATCCCCACTTCTCCCGTTCCCTAGGTTGGGATTTCAGCAGCACCATCTCTGCTGGCTTCACTCCCCAGCCCTCTATGTCTCCATGCAGAGAGCGTAGGGATGGGTTACTGAGTCTGAAAGAAGGAACTTAGCATGGTCCGCTTGGGGCCTGCCTCTCTTTTCTTAGAAAGTGTCCCTCTCTGGTTTGACCTTTGTCACAGGGTAGGTGTTTGCCCCTCAGGGGAGGCCTGAAGTTGTCCAGCTCTGCCTGGGCCATGAAGGGGAAATTTAACTGTGAGACAAAGTTTTAACAAGCTCCCTTAGCCATAGGGCCAAAAATACAGTCCCCAGTCAGCTTTATCAGCATAAAGGTGTTACTTTGAAAGAAAAATGGATTGATGGAATAAATAGATGAATGAACGTAACGTCTCTCCACATGAAGCTGAGTTAGAGATTCAACAGAGAGTCCCCTAGAAGTCATTTTCAAGTAAATCAGTTTCTAAGTCAAACCTTCTCCCCTTACCTCTCACATGGCTAATCCTTTCTTCCCAGATTGACTAATTATCAATGCTCATTAAGTTCCCACTGGTGTCTCCTAACATTTAAGCTTTACATTTTTCCATGCCCACCAAGTAGTTAAATTATCTTAATAAACAATTTATTAGGTGGTTACGAGTTCTTTCAGCAAAGTTTGTGAATAAGTCAGTGACACACTCAGAAGAATGCCACCAAATAGTTCTGTGTTGTCTCATTTAACCCTAACAACAACCCACCATAAAGGTGAGGAATTAAGGATGAGAGAAATTAAATAATTTGCCCCAGTTTGCATATCCAGCAAGTAGCATGGCCAGGATTTGAACTCCGATGTACCTCCACACTCCATGCTCGGTGCACAGCCCCACAATACCCACATTCACAGAGCTGCATGCTATCAAGAATGGAAGAGCCCTTGCCAGTCACTCAGTCTAAACTCCAACCGCTGCCGATGTCCTCCAGGCATGACTTGCCCATCTCGGTGATGGAGACTTTCCTAAGGTGACCCTACTATTGTGGGCAGTCCTATTGCTTTACAAACTCCTTTCTCCATGGAATTTCTTGTCAAGTTGCCCCACCTGCTGAGGTCCTTTGTCCCTTTCGGGCTCCAAAGCATAGAACTTTGGTGGTGGCGGTGTCACCCTTGGAGTAAACATCCCCTGCTCCTCCACCTCTTCCCCACATCTGGTGACCATCAGTCCAGCCCCAACCTTCCAGGAACCTCTGAGCACAGTCAGTGCCAATGACACCACTGGGGTCTGGGCCTAGATGCAACATTCCAGGGTGGACGGGGCCCGGGCAGGGTCCCGCTGGACGATCACTGCCCTCATTGCACGCACCATTCTACCATGTGTATGGGGGGCGGGGTGGGGGGTGGGGCCGCGGGAAGAGCACGGACCCTCTCTTTGAGAGCCAGTGAGGCTCCACGCTGCAAAAAAAAGTGTTCCCCGTATTGTGTTTTCCAAAACAACAGCCTCCCAGAGTAAGAGAATAAGTGCTTTTTAAGAATAAAAAAGCTCTGTGACTATGTAAGTATGGAATATACTGCTTAATATTTATTCATCGGTAAATCTTTATTGAGTGCCTACTGTATGCGGGTGCTATTCTAGTCAGCAGGTACATATATCCATGAACAAAACACACCAAAATCCTTATCTATGAACACTGTAGTTCAGATAAGAAATACTATTAATGTGTGAAGAAGACCTTTTAGGAGAAGTTAAACACATAGTAGGCTTTTTGCAGCCTGGGAGCTTTTCTCAGGATCCTGTGACCTAGAGCATCAAGAAGACACCCTGCCCTTTGCCCCCTGGTGAGAGAGCTGATGACTACTTCCAATCCCAGCTGCCTTCTGTTTACAATCCAACATAACTCTTCCCTTTCAGCCCTTTTTGTTGAACCTGGTACTTCCAGGCAACAGAACGCGAAAATGGCCTAAAGAGAGCTACCAGCACCTATGCCCCTGTTCAAAAATGCCTCCAGGCTCCCCGCTCCCCGCCACGAACTTCGAGATCCTCACTCATCACTCTCTTGAATTCTTCACCCATTTTGGCCCCCAGGTTCCACTGGGTCCCTCTGGGGCTTAATGGCTCAGTTTGGGACACTGACCTCAGCTCGAATCTCTGTCTGCCCCTACATGTGACTGTCAGCATTTCCTCATCAGCTCTAAATGCCAGCCCCAGCACCCCAGCCTTGGCACTTCCTTCTTCTTGTCCCAGGCTCTCAAGACAGGGAGAGTGGCCTTTGCCAACCCTTCTGGGTCGGGAGGGTGAGGATGCATGGGACCAGCTGCACTGACCAGCAGGTGAGCCAGGCCAGAAGGGCCTGTGCCCACATGAAAGGAGACAAACACAGGAAAGAGAGAAAGCGAAGTCTGGCCTCCGTAGAAAGTTTGGAGAAAAGCCGATATGGAAAGGGATGTGTTATTTGTGGAAGGCTTTTATTTGGTGGTGGGAAAAGAATGGCAAATATGTAACACAATATTTCTGCAGCTATAAATAACATGTAAATACCTTTCATAATGAAAACCTTATGGAATCTGCTTTACTGGAAGTTTTCTAAAATAGAAAAAGGCAGGAGAGAAAAAACATGTATTTAACCCGTACTATGTGTTAAGCGCTTCCCATATGTTGTTTGCTTAGGCCTCTCACTTTCCTCCTGGGGAAGTGTTGTACTTTATAAATGAGGAAAATGAGGCTAAGAGATTGAGGGACTAGGTCAAGGTCCAATGGTGGATCACAGGTTGAAAACAGATCAGTCAGGCTCCCAAACCCTCACTCTTTCTGGAACCCAGCTTGAGCCTACCTAGCGGCTGGCTCAAACCTACCTATATTATCTTTCTAGATTCTTCTCTATTGCCATGATTTCCAGCATCAGCTTATTCCTTCAGTCTTTCCAGATGATAAAAATCCTATGTGTGCACTGTGAATGGTAACTCAACAGAAAAGATTTAGGGTGGGAGGAGTAAATCTGAACATCCAATTGAACAGCGACATCAGACTCTGCCACTGCCTTGCTGTGTGACCTTGGGTCAGCCTCTTCTCTCTCTGGGCTGCAGTTTTTACCTCTGGAAAGTGCAGGTTTGAGCTAACTGCTTGAGAAGCCTCTGCTCGGCCCTGACAAGACTGTCTCTCGTGCGCTGGACTGGGTGGTCTAAGGAGGATGTCTCCCAAGAAAAGCCACTTCGGAGCTTCCCCTAGCCTGGCCCAGTTTCTCTGCCCACCCTTCCCCCCTCTGCTGCCCAGCCTGCACTGACCTGCACCTCCCGGGTCAGGGCCAGCTCCAGCAGCTGGCCAAAGTGCTGGCCCAGTGTGCTCAGGGTCTCACTCACGCAGGCCTTCATTGACTTCAGAACATGCTCATTCTCAACCTGGAGGCACCTGGGGAAAATAGAACATGCGGTGGGCCACTGGAAGGGGCAGGCGGCCAGACCAGAGCCTTGCACAGGCCAGATGTGGGCCTGCTACAGGCCTGGTGGTGGAACAAGTGGCCTGGGGAGAACACACGTCAATTCCTGGGGAGGCGAGATGGAACATTCCATAGATGGCTCACCTCATGGCCTCCTAGTGTTCAGATTAAGTGCTGGCCTGAGATGGGACTTAACAGTCCATGTCACAGGGAAGAAAGGCCACCAGAGAGCAGCCAGATCCTGCCCTGGGCTTCTCCCTGGGAGACTCTGCCATCATGGTAGCCAGGGTCCAAGGATGGGGACCAGGTGCTGGGGTGCCAGCGCTGCTTGTGCTCACTCCGAAGGTGTATGGCGATGCACTTTAAGGCGTAGCTCACTGCAGTGTGCAGAAAAGAGCCTTGAGGGTTTTCACCCCAGACAACAAGCACTTTTGGGGATTAGGCTCCAATTTATCGCTATGGTCTAAGAGTGTGCCATACTGAAAAAAACAAAGGCCTCATGCGGGCCTAGGGGATGCCAAGTTCCAGATTTTTCTTGCAGGGCATGGAGGCTAGAAGGGGTGGGGGTGAGTGTCAACATATAACTGGGTGTGTGTGCCTGTGAGGCTGAGTATGTGTACGTGCCTGAGTGTAAACGATGTATGTGTATGTGCGAGATACAGAGAAGAGGGTGTGAGTGTATTTCTGTGACTGCACGAGTGTGCGTTTATATATTTGCCTAGAGCAAGTGGGTGTCTGTGAAATCCTTGTCTGTATGTATGAGAGCATAAGGTGTGAGTGACTGCTTTCACCTTGCCTTGACTTTGGAGGTCAGGGGGGTTTCCCAAAGCTGTGAGAAACCTATTTCTTATTACCAACCCTTAAGGATTCTCTCCTCCCAAACCCAAGTCTCTCTTCTGCCTTTTACATTCTCCCCGGGGCCTAAAACGGGGTAGAAAATCCCAAGGGAGTCTTTCAATATTGCTCATAGAAATCAGCAGAAGGAAACTCCCAGACCACCGCAAGGCCCCCCACTCCCACTCTGCCTCTGAGAGAAGGGGCCAGCCCCTTCCACTGCCTGAGGACAGGTCAGCAGACCCTGTCCGGATTTACCCAGCACCCAGATTTACCTCTCGGTGATTGCTGAGAGCTCTGAGCATTTCTCCATTAGCAGCTTCTCAATCTGTAGAAAAACAGATCGATGTTATTCAATTCAATAAGCATTGGTTGAAGACCAACTGCTGCACTGAGCCCTCTGGGGCATAAAGTTGGAGAATCAAATCATCTGATTTGGGAAACAGGCACATAAACTATGACACAGTGTGATGTGGCAAAGGAGGTCATCATCAGCTGCTTGGGGACTCAAAGAAGGAAAACTGAGCAAGTAGTTACGCTGGGAATCTGGGAAGCTTCAGAGAGGAAGGGGCATTTGAGCTGGGCTTCAAAGCATGAATAGAATCTTACTCTTTGCAAAGTGAAGCAAAGAAAAGGATAAAGTGCTGATGTGGAAAGTAAATGCCAGAGGAATGAGAAATAATGGTGGAGGGTGGGATTCAGGGTTCACTTCAGGCTTGGAGAAGTGAATCAGAAAAACTTAGGTTGAATCCTTCTTACACCATTTACTGCATAACCTTGGACAAGTTTCTTAGGTTCTCTGAGTTTCTGTTTCCTCATCTATAAAAAGAGGACAATAATACTAGTAAATATTTTTAATCTACTGTTTTCAATGTTCTACATGTAATAACTCAGTCCTCCCAAAGTTCTATGAAATAAATGCTCTCTTTATACTCATTAGGATAGAGCTGGGGCACAGGAAGTTAACAAATTTGCCAAAGCCACACAGCAAAGCTGGTATCTGAAGCCAGGCAGTCTGGCATTAAAGCGGGTACGTGTAACCATTGCACCGCCTCTCGCGGTGGTTCTACCTGCTTCGGAGGCTGTGCAGGGTCAATGAGATGTGTGTAAAAAGGCCTAGCACAAATCCTAGCACAGAGGACATACTCGGTGAAGGTCCTTACTGTCTTCCCTGCTTCCTGGAAGGGGAAGGAGTCCCCTGGGGCAGGAAGAGTTCAGACACCACACAACTGAGACCCATTCTTCTGGAAGGCATGCCCAGCAACGCCCAGCCCAGGGCAACTGACCTGGCCCATCTCCTGTGAGGAGGTCCTGCTGACCGCACTGTACTCGCTGACCATGGAGCGGGCGTGGCAGGTCAGGCGCACACTCATGCTATGGACACGCGCCCAGCGGTCCTGGGCCAGCTTCTGCCCGATCCTGCGCAGCTCGGTGCTGATGACCCAACCCCGCTTGAGCAACAGCTGCAGGGGGTCTCCAGGACTGGGGCCGCCCGCCAGGATGAGGTCACCTTGTGCATCCTCCTCTAGGCTGATGGGCTTTGCCTGCAGGACACACATGCACTCGCACTCGGTCATGAGCTTCAGGTCCTCCATCCAGCGCTGGACTGAGTCCACCTGCATCAGGTGCAGCCTGCAGCCGGGGAACAGCACCGTGATGGCTATCAACACCACAATTTCCAAAGGTTTCGATCCCAAGCCACCTGATGTTTACTGAACACCTATGTGCTCGTCACTATTTCTTGCATTCATTTACCCTAATCTTCTTTTTCTCCTTATGTTCATCTTACAGATAATAAGACTGAGACACAGAAGGCTTGGGGGCAGAGGACCAAGCAACAGGTCATAAGTCTTCAGAGCAGCACAGGATCTTCACAATAGAAAGAAACTGAGAATAGTGTAAACGTCAAATATTGGTTGTGTTAGGTAAGCTATGGTACAGCTACTTGGTTATTTGGTGTGCACTTATTTTAAATAATGCTTTCCAAAAGTTTGTAGAAAAGAAAAATGTGTCCACTAATAAAGTAGGGGAAAGCAGTATGCAAGCCTGTAAACACACAATTAGTGTAATTATGTTAAAAAGCCATCTGGGAAATTATTTAAAGTAGAGATTAAAATTCTAGTGGTTCTTTAAGGGTGGTGGAACTAAGGCTTTTTTATTTTTTCAACTTTCCTTAATTTCCAAATTTTCTATCATGAGCACGTATATTAGTTTTGTAATGGAACAAAATTAACTCTATTTAGTACAACAGCATGAGAATATAGATTGGATCCCAAGAATATAATTTACTCTGAAATTCACTTAGTCAAATTAAGTTCAGTAATAACATCATTAATGAAGTACTGAACATTTGTCGAGTGCCTCACATCTAATATCATGTAAATGCCAGACACAGCGGAAAAAAGTGGAGATGAACATGCCAAGTCTCCACGCTCATGGAGCTTTGGATCTTCCTAAGAATGGAGACAAAGTGGTGAGAAATTGAAAAATGACAGATTTCAACATCATTTGAAGATTACGACAGAAGACATGCACAATTAATCTTTAAGGCTGGGCTCAAGTCCCTTTGTCTTTGGCTTGCAACAGTTCTCTAACTAGTATTTCTGTCACTAATCTTGATTACCTCAAGCCATTCTCCACCTGCCACCCTCTTTCACTCATTCTAAAATAGTATTTGGTGTCCACTATGTGCCAGGTACTATTCTAAGCCCTGGGGTATAACAGCAAATGAGCAGATAAAAATCACTCGCCTTGAGTAGGTTACATTCAGGTGAAATGACAGTCAACTTTCAAAGTAATTTTCAAAATACATAAGGAATACATGTCCTACGTTGAAGGCAGTAGGTGCTGTGAAGGACAAGAGAACAGGAAGGAAGGTTGGAGAATGCCGAGAGTGGAAGGGGCAGTAGGCACAGCAATTTAAAGTAAGTGGATCTGAAGAGGCTCACTGAGAAAGGGGCACTTGAGCCAAGACTTGAAGGACATGAGGGAGCGAGCCTCGTGGATATCTGGGGGCAAATTGTTTCAGGGAGTGAGAATAGCAAGTGCAAAGGCCCTGGGGCATGAGCGTCCTTGAGATGTGCGAGGAGTAGCAAGGACACTGGCGTCAGCCAGGCAGAGAGACAGATGAAGGACATGAGGTGAGAGAGGCAGAGGGTGGAGGCCACTCCTGTAAAGCTGTGGAGGCCAAGGTGAGGACGTGGATTTTACTCTGAATCAGGAGGGCACACAGACAGCACCGATGAGGCCAGCTATGTGTCAAGCAGAACTGAAATGATAAAGGCGTGCTCCGACTAGCATGTTGAAATCGTGCCTTCATATTTACTGTTATTTATTGAGAACGAGCAGGACTTTCTGAATGATGGAACTGTTTGACTGTTAGGCTTTTAAATGTAATTTTTAACCGCAAAGTGTATAATGTTTAACCAGGGAAATTTTACACGTGGTTTCTTATACCAAATTGCCTTTTAAATTGCTAAAAACAAAAACTCACCAATGGTCTTTCTTTCTCCCTCTCCCTTCATAAAAATAGTTATTATGTTTTGTAAATAAATATGAGAGGGAGAGTTGCCTGAAATCACAGTGCCCTGCTACTCATTCTATCTTTATGAACCCGTATTTACTTTTACAGAAGTGTGTGTGTGTGTGTGTGTGTGTGTGTGTGTGTGTGTGTGTGTAGTTATTCCCTGCGTGCTCCCCCCAACCATTGTCCCCTTCAGAAGTCAAAATTCCTGAGGCTTGGATGGGGGGCTTCCAAGATCTGGCCCCAGCCTCTCTTCCCACAACTCTCCTTTTTCCATGTCCCCCCAACTCTTAGCACCCTTGCCGAAAACACACACTACACTCCAGATGGACTCGACTTCCTTATTTCCCAACCATACCACTTTCTTTTACACACCCCTGTGGCCTTGCACAGACACTTCTTCTATCCAAATGGAATCCTCTTTCCTTCTTCTCTACCTGGCAAACTCCTACTCACCCTGCAAGACCCAACTCTAATGTACTTTCTTTGAAAAGCCTCAGCCAGAGCTTATAAGCTACTCCCTGGGGCCCCCACACCTCTTTGCACATCGCCCATCAGAGGGAGCACTAATAACATTCTAGTGTAACTGGTGTGTTTGTCCGAAAGTCTCCTAGTCCTATGAGGGACAGTCCCTCATATCTGGTTTATTGCCAGTGCCCAACATATACCAGCCACTCAGTAAATGTTTGCCGGTGAATGAATGGCAGAGTGGCAGGCACTTAATGCTATCCCCCTGCAGAGGGCTTCCCATGACCCCACTACTCAGGCTACCCAGAGAGTGCCCCAGGACGTCGGGATTGGAAAGGGGATACAGAAAATGGAAACACATATGATCACCATGTTCTCGAGATAGAGAGCTAGGAGACAAACTGATCTCGGGGTTTTTTAAAGGCAACAAATGATCTAGTCACTCACTCACTGACTCATTCACTCCATAACACTTTGCAGTGGACATCTGTTGTTTTTGGCTCCCCAGCATCCTTCCTCCTTCTTCTGTCAATAGCAAAGACAAGTCACATTTAGCTGCCTCCTGGGGAACCAACCTGGGCTTCAGCTTCTCCCCTCTCTTTGGGAAAGGTTTCTCCTTCCAAATATAGGAATGTTTTCCCAGTGGCCATGCCTGTGCTGTGAAAATGTCCCCAGCCATAGATGCTGTCGATCCATGGGTGGGATCCTGAACCAAGCTGCGCACATCCAATTCCATTGCCCCAAACTGTGAAACTTGAAAACCAAGAGTTACGGAGGCTGGAGCTGTTGAATATGAGTCACATTCATGGTAGCAACTTCAACTGGGGACTAAAGAATAAGCCCAAGAGTTCATTCCTGTTGCCTGTCATGAAAAGAACTTTTTCTAAAACACAAGTAAGCAAATAACTGAGCAGAGTTGAGTTAGTGCCATCCCTTAGAGAAAAGGTTTTCTGGAAATTCAAAGAAGGGAGCTGTCCCTACCTGTTACAGGACAGGGTAAGTAGCTTAGAGAAGGTGGCTTCCGAGCTGAAGGGTTTGGACACCTGAAGACAGTGGGAACATTTTCCAGGCTGGGGCGGACAATGGGACAATGAGTAGGTCAGTTGGGCTGAGTTATGCATTCTGGAAAAGAGGGAGCTGTGAGAGGAAAAGTAGGAGAGGTGGCCCAGGACCCTGGTCTTGAGCAGCTCTGAAGGCCAGCTGGGGTGTATGCTGAAATTCTGAGATGCTATTGAAGGGCAACAGAGGTGGTGACTGGCAGGGCTGAAAGATTGCCAAGTCACAGCACCTGGCACAAAGACAACCTGTGGTACCCAGGTGGGTTCGCAGCACGTCTGCCTGTGGGAGAGCCCTGGGACCCTCAGGCAGGAGACATCCACACCCACTTCCTCCTGGCCCGCACGGGAAGGGCCATGGAAGACCCGGGAAGGGAGAAAAAGGGAGGCAGAGCCACCCGAGGCCAGGTTAGATCCCAGACGCACATTTTTTGTCACCCCCTCCACCCCCAATTCGACACGGAGGCATGCTTCGTTCTTGCTCTTCAAGATCTTTAAAAATTAGAATGAAAGTAGGATTTCAGATGTCGTGTTAATTAAAGTCCTAATTGATTTATCACTCTGCTGATAAGAGAAATGGGATGACAAAACTATTGATTTCTCCAGTATCTGTGCATTTGTCCCTGTGTGTGTCTGTTTGTGGACAGGAACTCATCTTGATGTCTGTTTATATTACCTGTATGGCCGAGTCTGTGTGTGAGTTTCTGTATCTCTCTACCTGCGCAGGTACTCGGGGGAGTGTGCGTTTACAGGTCTGGTATCAGATAAACTCGATTAGAAACAGACGGGATGGGGCTGGAATGACTGTACTTAGTGACTCAGTTCCAAAGAAAAGAGTTTAGAAAATGGAGGAAAAAGTAACTTTGCAGTGGAGAAACCTGGCAAACACCACCTTAACCAAGTGATCAAAGGGAACCTCACCGCTTGATAAGCTGTGTTGACAGCATGTACCCCTAATGTGATGTGTAGAGAAGACTTCACTTCTACAGGATACTTCTTCCCCAGAATACAAAGCCTCAGTCTCATTCTGAGAAGGACATAAGGGACCCAAACTGAGGGACATTCTACAAAATACCTGAGAACTACTCAAGGTCACCAGGGTCATCAAAAACAAGGGAAGAATCAGACACTGTCATAGACCAGAGGAGATAACTGAATGTAATAGGATAACTGGAATGGGATCTTGAAAGAGAAAAGGACACTCATGGGAAAACTAACATAGTCTGAACAAAATCTAGCATTTGGTTAATGGTAGTGGACCAGTGCTGGTTCCTTCGTTGCGACAAATGTGCCTGCTCATGCAACACATGAACAATCAGAGGAACTGAGTGTAGGGGAACACCCGGCGCTACGTTTGCAACTTCCTGTAAATCTACAACTATTTTAAAATTTAGAAAAAGTTTCTTTAAAAAAACACAGGGTTCAAGGAAGGAGGTAGGGTCTAGAAAATAGGCCTGAGAATTTTTTTTACCCCAATTCCACAGAAAGAATTTTACTTCTCTTGCTTCTTCCCCAACCAGAATTGCATGCTGAGAGACAGACTGTCTCTCTGGCTTTGTGCCATGTGCCCCACGGAAGGAAGACCTAGAGAAACCAAGGGCCAGAGGATGGGAAGCTGGAACCTGGCTACAGGGCCAGGAGTGGACATTTACTTCCTCAAAGAACCTGAAAGTGGAAGAAAAGGTGGTGCCCAGGCAGGCCAGGGAATGGAAGTTGTTCTCTCAAGGGAAAGAAACATGGCAAGCCTAGCTGTGTTGGTCTCCCTGCTGGCCCCGTTACCTTCCCTGGAGCCTGCCAAGGGCTGAATCCCAGGCAAACCTCTCGCAGCGGCGCCTCTGTGCTTAGCTACCTCAGGGAGGCCTCCCTCTGGCAGGGTCAGGCCCTCAGGCCAGCTCATGATGATCCTGCTCCCCTCTTAATTGCCTGAACAGGCCTTGAACCAGAGCTTCCTTGGATGGAAGAGCCTGTGGTGTGCGGGTCTCGAGCATCCAAGGAGCTTCCGCGTGCCAAGGTTCCCGTCAGCATGTGGGAGCAGAAACGTCTGGCTGTGCTCCCCGTAATCTGTGTGACCAAAGGCAGCCTGCTGCTGCTATTTATTTTTTCCTGTTTCTGAAATTTTTATTGAAATAACATATGCACGTAAAAGTGAACAAATCATAATATCAAGTTGCAGCTCAAAGAATTTTCATAAGGTCAACGTGCTCATGTACCCAGGAGCCAGATAAAGAAACAGAATAGTACCAGCATCCCAGAAGTCTCCCTGGGCCCCCTTCTGGTCACGCCCCAACTAGGACAACCAGTATCCTGACTTTTGGCAACATATATTTGTCTTTTGAATAAGTTTTTAGCCTCTCTGAGCCTCGATTTCCCCATCTGTAAAACAGAGATAAAAACAGAACTTTCCACACCAGGTTGTTGGAAGAATTCGATTACATGGTAAATATGAAGGGCCTAGGACATTGCCTGGTGCAAAGGCGGTGCTCCGAAATGTTAGCTCTCTTTGCTGCCCTTTCCCATACGTAACACTTTAGCACCTGGAAAAATAACTATAACGTGGCTAACATTTATTAAACACACTCCATATGTTGAGCACTGTGCCAAGTGCTTCACATGAGTTACTTGACTTGCTTCTTAGGACAAATGTTTAAGTTAGGTCTCATTTTAACAGATGAAGAAACTGAGATGCAGAGAAAAATCATCAGGTAGAAAGTCGTGGCACTGAGTTCGAAACCCTGGTCTCTCTGACTGGAGTCAACTCTTAACCTCTATGCTGTACTGCTTCTCACTCGGCCCACCTCTCACTAAATGAGTAAATAGAGGAACAGAGAGCAAGATGAGGCCGTCTTAACACGGGGAGACAGAAAGGACCATTCCCAAGTAAGTTCTTCCTGGCAGCTTATGAACCAGGAAGATGAAGAAAAGCCGTGGGCCCCTGACTCTGCCCGAAAGTCTGGCGTGGTGGGCAGACCAGGATCCTGCGCCCAGAGATGTAATTACTGCTTTCAGGCCATACGCACTCCTGGCTGTCCAGCGGCAGGAGCCCTTCGAGGGTGACAGCCTCAGAAATGCGGATGGACAGTGGGCGCCTGTGGGGAAAGAAGAATCTGGTTTTCTTTAAGAATGAGCTTAAAATAACTTCTATTTCAGTACCTCCTCCTTCTCTCCAAGTAGCAGCCAAACACACAGAGAAGAATAAATGGGGCAGATAAGTAAAGCCATGGATCCCTGCCCGCTCTTAACCCCACTCGGTGGCTAGTCCCCAGCTCCTGCCAAGCAGGCACATCCCACTTAGGTCCAAGGCTAACTCTGACCAAGACAAGTGAGGCCATTAGGGGCTTCTGGCCCAACGGCAGGTGGAGGGCAAAATGGGTTGGCTGTTGAAGGCATCTCTGTACCTCCCACCCAGCCTGACTTCCTCCAGCATGTTTCGCACCCAAACCGCCCAAGTTACAAGTAAACAATTCAGATAATACGATACAATTGTGTGTAGTGCCCCAAAGGCTGTGCACTTGTCGTGCATTATTTTATTCTCACCGTTACCTGATTAAGGGTACACTGTTATTGTCTTCATTTTACAGATGAAGATGTACAGGTGCAGAAGACTTACATGACTGCGGAGAGCTAGAACTCCACGCAAGCAGCCTGATTCCCAAGACTGTGTGCCTACTGACTACACTAGACAGTTTCCCTACCTACCTCGCTCCTCCCGCAGGCTTTGAGATATCCTCAATGACACACGCTGCCTGATTTATCTCCGCATCACCAGTGCTCAGCATGAAGTCTGACACATAGTAGGTATCCATAAATATTTAATTGAATCAAGTAAATCAGAGACTCCCTGGGAATCGTTGTTGTAAGTCCTGTTATACCAGCTGAAAGTATTTCCTGAACCTGTAGAACGTTACTCAAGGTGAGCACGAGGCCCTGGCCTGGCACATAGGACCCCCTGAACTCACTCCCTCCTCTGTTCTCAACTACATGCCAGGATTTTCAGATTCTGTCTTTGGCTGAGATCTCAGGCAAAACATAGGTGAGCTTCCTGCACTGTGGTAAACGTTTGAGAGGTGGGTGGGTAACTAGATCCCACAAAAGACAATAATAATAATTTTACTTTTTAATAGAAATACTTGAAGCAGGTATCGATAGAACCAGAGATTTTGTAAACATTCCTATATTCCACTAAAGCAATGCTCTGGCTGGGTAGAGCTTGGATCCTTAGCCACCATTGTCCCAATTCCCAGAACTTACAGGTAAATGGTTTTCTGGTAAGGTGTGGTTAGATCTACTCAAGCCCCGGGGAAGTGACTGAAGGGAGATCTGAGCTCTTTGGGGAAGTGTCTGTCCCCACATGATACCAGTAATAAACATAAGATACTCTCAACCAGTTCGATAAGTTTTGAAACATTAAGCAGTGTCTCTCGGTCAATCTCTGACCAACTTGATTTAATGAAACACGTTTGGTGCTCATCATGTGCTAGACCTTGGACCAGTGATCACTGCCTGCCCTTAGAAAGCCCACATGGTCTAGGAGAAGAGACAGACATAAACAAATGTAACCCAACCTCACTCTCACCCCAAAATGATGTGCATGCATCTCAAGTATTTCCACAAGTTCCCAGAATTCATCTCATATATATATATCACCGCCGCACCCCACCCCCCCGCCAAAAAAGATTTGTGCAATCAACTGCAAGGTGGCCTTGCATGATTCTGTCACTCTTTCTCCCTTTAACACCCTTACAAGGGGCATTACTCTAGCTGCCAGGTCCTGCCAGGTCTACCCAGCTTAACCGCCTTTCCTTCTGGGAAGTCTCATGCTGTCTGGACACCTCAGGCAGTCACAGTCACCATTTCTCTTACATACACATCCGCTGAGAATAATCATCCCCGACAAACAGTATTATATGTTAGTGAGTATTCAAGCAGTTTTAATTAAAGAAGCTGTATCATCAGAACTTAGTTACTTAAAAGAGAAATAAGAAAAATTCTTGCAAGACGGCAGTGGTGGCAGCACAGTTTTTTAATCTCTCCAAATCCCCACATAAAAACTGACAGAGCAATTAAATAAAACCAAAACCCCATGGATAGTCTTTACAACAAAGCTACATGGTAAAATATCCCCACAAACCTCAAAATACAGGCAGGTGGGGACAAGCCACCTACAGCTCCAAGACCTGCTTGGTGTCACCTGTAGGAGAGGAAGAAGAAGAAAGCAACAAGGGGGCAACTGGTGAATATGAGAAAGGAGACCCCCCCCCCAAGAGCAGCCGCTGGGCATTCACTGGGATGCACAGCAGGGCAATCTGAGAAGAGTAACTGAAGCTAGGAGGACGTTTGTCTGTCCAATGTCAGGTGAGTGCGAGGCAGCGGCTATGTACTCTCAAAACTAATCTTGCAGGAATCTCTCCTACAACAAAGTACCACACTGGGAAGAAACTCCTGGGAGCAGAATCAGAATGGAGTGGGACAAGGATAACGGAGACAAAGATGTCAGATCATCAGTGGGAAGAGTGAAAACAGAGCTAGAAACTCTCAGAGAGCAGGGCACCATATTTTCGAATCCTACGCAAAAACAAAAGATAATGAAGCTCGATGTACTTAGAACAGCTTTCTTGAACCCTGACTCCCTCTAAATGTTCACGGTGCTTGCACTGACGTTAGAGAATAATTATTCCAGAATAATTAAAAAGATAAAATCAACAGGACTCAGATGCTGATTCATATGGATGATGAATGACTAAATATAATCAAAGATGTGACGCAGGTTTTTTAAATTGAGGAGCTGAATGAATAGGAGAAACAAGTTCAGAAAACAGGAAGATGGGATCGGTTTGAGACACATTAAGTCCAATTGACCTCCTGGGTCTTTTTCTGAAGATGTCCAGTTCCTCTCACAGACTGGACCTCCCAAAAAACTTCATTCCAGAAACTTCCAGGCACTCTCAGCTCCCTGCAGAATGTGCAGCCTACATGCTCTCACAAGTCCCACCCTGAATATTCATTCACTCATTCACTCGCTCATTCATTCATTCATTCATTCATCCATTCAGTAAATATTTCCTTGCTGCCTACTATGTGCCAGAAACTGTTCTAGCTGATTGGGATACACTAGTGAACAGCCAATTAACAGCAACAACAACAAACCCCTGCCCCTGTGAAGGGTACATAGAACGAGCGAAGATAGACACTAATAATAAATATAATACATTTAAAAGTATATAGTATATTAAAAGCCAATAATTTCTATTAAAAGGTAGAGTCAGAATAAGTGGGGACAAGGTAGTTCCTGTAGGAGGCAGGGAGGCAGTTGCCTTTTTAAATAAGTGGTTCGGGTAGGGCTCTCTGGGAACACAAGGCTTGAGTAAACACTTCAAAGAGGTTAGAGAGTCAACTAAGCTGAAATACGGGCCCCGGGCATTCCAGGAAGAGGGAACAGATGGTGTACGGACCCTCGGTGGGAGTCTGCCTGGCGTGCTGGAGGAAGAGTCCCGAGCTAAGCGGGCTAGAGTGTAGGGAGCAAGGGAAGGATTCGTAGGACGTGCACTCAGAGAAGGGCCTCAGGCTAGACCATGGAGGACCTTGGAAGCCATTGCAAGCACTATGGGTTTCACACAAATAAACAGGAGAATTCCTTCCAAGTATTCTGAGGAACCTTGTCACCGGATATTCGCTGGGTCCACCTTGCCCACACACCTCTCTACAGCCCAACCCGGAAGGCTCTCTTACTAAGGACTTTATAAAAACAACACATAGCTTAATTTAGAATGCCTTAGCTTCTGCTATGCAGTGAATTATAAACTATTTACTAAACAGTTCATTTAAGCATAATTATTTATGCAACGAGCTATAAATAATTTACAGATTAGGGTATTAACTTCCAGCCCCTCTTCACTAAGGCACTGGTGAAGCCCCAGCCAGTTGTGACTAAAGAATATGTGGCTTCTCTGATCTTGTTCAGATCTTCCGGTGTTTTCATGACCTTGCTTCTGATCCACTTCTGAATCCCACGCTGAGCTGCTCGGGCACAGGCCTTTCTGTGCATCCGGGCTTTTGTGTGAGGAGCAGACAGTTCTCCATCTCCAACTCCATCTTCACGCTTGAAGTGTAGCGCCTTCACAGGGTACGGTGTTGGACAGCTCACAGCGGTCCTGTCTCTAACTTGCAGCTGACCCATCTGTGCAATGCCCGAGCCAGGAACGAGGCTTTCTCTCCTACACTGGATTCTGCAAAATGCCTCCTGCACCCACCTATTACCTTGGGGTTGGCCTCTTTCCCTCTGTGATCCTGTGCTCCCTGCCGCCTCCAGCACTGACCCTCTACTCCGAGCTGTAGCACTGGAAAGAGCTCTCGGGTTGTTACCCAGACACCCTCAATCTAGCATGGTGGGAAAGTTGATCCTACTTTTCAGATAATGCCAGGAATGCTGGGAGAGGGGCAGCAGAGCCTACCATATACCTCGGAGCTAATAATTGGGAGTAATTTGTGAAGGGGCGTGGGTAATGTCTCACTTCGTCCCATCCGTTTCTCTGGGTTTTGGCCTTCCATCGATCTATAGATGCGTTTGAAGGTAGGGAAGAGGTTTGGCCCCTCTAAAAATTCAATTTAAAAAATCTAGCCTATTTCCAGGCGTGCTATAAAGAAAACTTTACTGAGTACTTTCTGCATGCTGGGCACATATCGAGTGCTTCCATATATAATATCTATCTTGTGTTCACAGCAAGACCACCATCCCCATCTTACAGAGGAGGAAAAACGGGCTCAGGGAGGTGCCTCCCACTAGCCAAGGGCAGAGCCCAGACTTCAGTCCAGGTCTGCCCGACTCCAAAGCCCTTGCCACCTCCCCAGCCTGTCCGGCACCCTGATAGAGCGGGTTGTTGTTTGCCTCAGAAAGCCAAGGAACATGAATTTGGCTCCAGGTAACTGTTTCCAGTCCAATGAGCCAGTACGTACATTTGACAACTGCCTCCTCGCGATGACTCAGAGCTCATCATCTTAACTGGCACTTTTTAGATGCCCTCGGAGAGAGCGGGGGCACTGTTAACATTTCCTGGCCTTTATTAGCTCAGGAACGACTCATTTTAAACCTCTAAAGAGGGTACACGTCAGCACATGCTTCTCCAGTACACGTGTGACAGCCAGCACGATGATACTAACAGCAAGGGCACTTGATGAGAGATGTACCATCTGTGTCCTCCTCCCACTTCTACCCCTTATTTTCTGGGTGTTCTTGAACACGCTACTTGCCCTCATGGATCCTCAGTCCCTGATCTGCCTTCTCGCTCATATCCAACCACTGTCCCAGCCATGCTCCCAGCCCCTCCGCTGTGATTTCCAGCCTCCCAGCCTCCCAGACTTTGCCCATACTGATCCCTCTCTCCCATTTCCTCTTCGCTTTGCTGATGCTTGTACATCCTCGAAATCTCAGCCTTAAATGTCTCTTCTGAAGGAGGTTTCTCTGATTCATGGATGAGCTTATGTCCCATGTTTCCCACCTGTCTGCAACACCCTGTCTTTCCCCCACCAAGACGCATCTCAGATGTTTAACTCTTTGATTGATATCTGCTTCATCCACTAGACCATAAGCGCAGGGAGGCTTGTGTCTGCCATGTCATCCCAACACACCACCCCAGCACCATACCCGATACAGTGAAGAAGCTCAGTGTATATTTATAAAACTGAATTAAGTAACAGATGGAAATTACAATAATCTATACTGTTGTACTATCTGTCTCATTGGGTTGTTGTGAGGGTCAAGGGAGATAAAAATCCATAATCATTATTGCTAACATTTATTGAGACTGGGCCCTGTGCCAAGTGTCATGTGGCCGGCTTCACATGTATCATCTCATTTAGTTTTCACAATGACCCTGGGAGAAGGGTTCTTGTATTATCTTATTTTTGCAGATGAGGAAACTGAAGCTTGGAGATCACCCAGCTTGTAAGTGGCAAAGTTTGGCTCTGAACCCAGCCCATCAGACTCTGGACCCCATGTTCTTAACGCTTCTCCAAATTGCTTTATAAAAGACTGTGCTCTGTCCAAACGGCATGTTAGTATTGCCAGGTAACATTATAAATGCATTCTCACATGCACTGACTTTTGCCCTCAATCTTCATGGCTAAACACAGGACCTGATGTGTATGTGGTGTGGCTTTGTCTTTCCGTCCTGTTCTTTTCCTTTCTTTAAGGAGAGCCTTTTATTTGCTGAAGTGAAATGTTTAGGAGAATTCACAGATCTAATATGTCAGTTACAATCCTGGTACCTCCTTGTGGTTCTGGAAAATGCAGGTGAGTGTACAGAAGCACCACTAGAGGGTTGCCAAGAGCCGGTCCACTCAGTCTGCAGGGCTGCATGGACTCCCTGGTCAGCCTCCAGGCTCCACCACTTGGACCCCTCTCCTCCAGCAAACCCTTGCTCCATCTCTAAGCCTCAGGCTCTGTCCAAGGGTTCTCTATCCCCAGCCGTGGGCAGACTCCAGGGACAAAAGACCCTTCGTGCTGGCCTGTGCTGGCTGGGCTGCCCTCCAGCAGGGCCCCCAGAGGCAGAGGCCTGAAGAAGTTGCATGCCCCTCCAGGTCTACAGACAGTGCCTGCCGGGGCCAGGTCTGGAGCCCTGATGTCCCCATGTTTTCTGTGCACCTGCTCACCAACCAGTCCCAGACCTGAGGACAAAGCTGACCAGGAGAAAATCCCCTAGCTCAGTTAAGATCCTGAT
>PVJD01009373.1:0-40158 GCA_004026545.1 Mormoops blainvillei | reverse complement strand
CGGGGGAGGTCACATAGTGAATAGGGGCTGGAGCCACTACTCAAACCCATTGTCTAGAGTCCAGGGTCTCTGCTCTCGTCAACTGAATACCACACTGCCATCAGTCTAGGATCGCAGGAGACAGGGTGCCTGACTTCGCCTGGGAATATGTACACAAAGGAAATGACATCTGCCCTGGTTCTCAGAGGAGGGGAGTTGGTCGGGAAGACAAGGGCAAAAGGATTTGTACATAAATGTGAAAAAGCCCTGAGGTATAAAAATAGAGACATGACAAGAAGTTTCACTGTACTTAAGCCAGCATCAGGCGCCTGTGAAGCAGCGGCCAGAAAGGGGCCTAAAAAGGGACTGGGACCAGCTGATCAAAGACCTTGACGGGATTAGGAATTCGAATCTAATCCTGAAGGCAGTTTGGAGCCACTGGAAACATCTAGGAGCAGGGCAGTGACATAATTGCGCAGAGAGTTAGTAGAAAATGAACCAGGGCAGGGTTAGATGGCCTGCTGCGAGATGCTGCCTATAAGCCAGAGGGGACAGGAACCTGAGCACGGGCAGTGACGTGGGACAGGAGGAAGTGGGCGACCTGGGGGGGCGGGGCACGAGAAAATGTGAGGGTGAAGCAGGAAAAGAGGGCAAGGCTGACTCTGGGGCTTCTGGTCTGAGTGACAGCACCGCCCCGGCTGAGGTAGGACGCCCATCCCCGGAGGGGCTGGGGTTTTATTTTCGCTTGGTTTCAGGGTGAGGCACTGTGACAAGTGGGATATATAAAGCCACAGTGGGAGGGGCCTGGTCCTGCAGAGAGGTCCATCAAAGAGGCGCCAACCTTTTCCAGGGAAGGGGCAAGGCCTGGTGAACCCCGTGTGGCCCCACCACTAGCCGGTCCACTCCCAGACTTGGTCACTCTGCCGCCACATAATGAACTGCTCCTCTCAATTTTAGAGTCTAGGGACTGCAGCTCATTAAGGTTTGGCCTGTGTTCGCGCTGAGCATCCCATAATTGCAGAGCTCGCCTGACTCTCTGTCATTAGCTTGCCGGTCCTCTGGGTTCCACCTCTCCTATTGGATTTGCTGATTAACCCTAATATACCAAGTCTGCTCAAACCAGGCAGTTCTTGCTGTGCAGGGGGGCCTGCTTGCTGTCCCCGCACCTCGCAATTCCCAGGGGTTCGATCGTCCTCAGCCATGAACTTCGAGCTGCCATCTCACTGTGCATGAAATCTTTCCTTTACAAGTAGAGACGACTGCTCTGATTACTCACACAGAGGAAGGAAATTGAAAATTGAGGTCAAAACAGATGGACTGGCAATGAATCGCATTCCCTTCATGGAGCCGGTAAGGTCTCCAGCCAAGGAGCTGGAGGGGCCAGGGGCCAGGACTGGGGTTGGATTTCCTCTGTCTGCACAGTGAACTAGAATCTGAGCCTGATGCTGTAAACATTGCCCCCAAGCCAGGGGAGAAGGGAGGGCATCCCAGACAGTGAGTGGGGCTCTGCCCAGTTTTCAGCAGATGCCTGCTCACCGAGTCACCCCACTTCTTCCTCTCTGATGGCAGCTTTCCTGGAACATCTGAAAGGAGGTGACCGAGCCACAAAATCTGCACTTTCTGGATTCTGGCAGATTCTAAACACAAAGCCAGATGTAACCACAATCATCTCCACATACCAGGGTACTGGTCGGTTGCATTTTTTTTTTAAACTGGAATTATCCAGGGTGGAGTTGATGCAGGAGAAGGGAGTAACATAGTATCTCCCTTCTGCAATTCCCATAGTAAGAAATTGCAGTATGAAACAATGGGCTCCCTAAAATATTCCTGAAGTCAGAGGGAATTAACAACCCACACAGCAAGCAGGGAGAATTATCAACAATAGAGCACGTCTGGGTAGCAAGCGCTCGATGTACATAAGCACAAACTCCTTTACAGCAGTTTGACGGGTGGAGATTACCCTCCCATTTTACAGATGTGGAAACTGAGGCTTAGAGGCATTATGTAAAGTGTCCAAAACCTCACTGCTAGCAATGATAACAAAGCTAAAGTCATTGAGTGCTTATTACATTCTGGGCACTGTTAAGGGCTTGATTCAATCTCAGTTCCTCAACCTTCCAAACAATTCCATGAGGCTCACATAACTGAGATTTAGAGGGTGAAGCGACTTGACCAAGGTCACTGAGTGCATGAGTAGAAGTAAGAACCTAGGCAGTCTGAGACCGGAGCCTTCATTTGACTCTTGGACTGAGTTCTTTGATGTCTTCAGCAATTTAGCTGATATTCAAACCCTCAAGTCCACAACCAGGGCTCTTTCTACCGGACTGCCCTTATGTGACATATCAATGCCCTTTTACAGCTTGTGATCATCTAGACTATGATATGTCTCATCATTTGGTTATATGTTGTTTAAAGTCAGGACAGAACTGCTGGCCCTGTGGTCCCATCATCACGGCTGATGAGTTTGCACCAGAAGTACTTCCAGAGCAGGGACACCAGGGTGACCATGCACACAGGGTAGGAAATTGCCCTCTCAAGACTCCGGCTGCAAAGATTTCTCCCAACCCCCTCACTGGCCTTGCCCTGCCTCTGCTTCTGCCCCTAGACTGCCCACTTTGTTCATCGAAGCACATCACCAGGGGAAGGTAGCAGTGCCCCGCCCTTCCATTGCCAAAGGGAACAGTATTTCCCAGCTCAGCAGATACTCACCCTGTTCTCCAGCTGCCGGTACCAGTTCCTCATCCCCAGCTAATCCTGCTAGCCTGGCCTCCAGCGTTCCCCAAATATTGCGGGTCAATTGTTTATCGAAATCTATGCCTACACTCTTGCTGGCTCATTTTAATCTTTTTCACTAAGAATAGACTTCAGTTGTTCCCTCAAACTCTAGAGCTTAATGATTCTGCCTTACTCTGTTCCACCTGCTGCGCTGAATTCTCTGTAAAGGAGCACTTTGCTTTGCCGCGAACACTTGGTAATGGCCGCCAAACTTTACTGGGCACCCAGCGTTTCAGGTTCTGGGCTAAGTTGCTGGGACTATAGAGGGGAGATGATGAGAACATGATCTCCAAGAGAACAGGACCTTCTATGGCACAGAGTCATAGTCCCTCCACCTAGCACAGCACCTGGTACGTCATAGGCACTTGATAAACATTTACTGAATGAATAAATAGATGACTACAAATAAGCAATTATAGCTCACTGAGCTTCACAGGCATCTGGAGGTATGCGTAAAGAATTTTGGAAGCACACTGAAGGGAGGCTTAGCCCAAGCCAGACTCTCCGAGAAAGCTCCCCAGGCCAGTGCTGGAAGGATGCCTTCAAGTTCTCAGCAGAAGCAGAGGGTTATGGAGAGAAGCAACAGACTGTGCAAAGGAGCGAAGGCATTGGACCGTATGTTGAGAAAATGGCAAGTTGCTAAGTACAGTCAGAGGGGTGGAGGTGAAGTCAAAATCAAGGGCTTCGATTCATGATGCATGGGGGAGCGCTAGGATTTATGGATTTAGCTGTATTATACCCCATCGGACTAGGGCATCCTATTCCCACCCCTCGCCATAGAACATTTCTCCTGAACATAACAAAGGCTTTCGTAAAGCTTGAACAAGGCAGAGCCTCAGAAGCTGAAAGGGGCTCCCAAGCTGGCATGTCTTACAACTTGCATGCCAGCTACAAGGCAAACACTAGACCGCTGTGCATTTCGTAGGAAGGAATGAGAAGACCTTGTTTTGGCCAATGGGATTTCTTCCCCAACCCTGAGGCACTAAAGTGGGATATTTTTGTCCAGAAAAGGGAACAGACTATCCAAAACAGATTTCTAGAAGAGAAGAGCTGGAGGGTCCCTGGGGAAATTTGCCTACCCTCTCATCCTCACACGAAGAAACTAAAGTTCAGAGAGGGGGGAAAATTGCCCGATGACACACAGCAGGTTAGTGAAAGGCCGTGCTGGGAAGAAAGAAAGAAGGAAAAAGGAAGAGAGGAAGGGAGGGAGGGAGGGGAGACCAGCCTTTTGCTCCCAAGTCCATGCTCCCCACCGCACTCTATTTTCCTGCAAGAGATTTAATGAAAAAACTGCAGAATTTTTTCCAATGAATTTAAAACCAAAGACTAAAAATATTTCCAAATTATTATTCTTTAGAAGAAAAAAAAGTCTCTCCAGCTCTCTGACTCCATCAGCCAATTTAACATTTGGCTTTCACTCAGAAAGAGTATTTAAATTAATGAAGATAAAACTCTAGTTTACTATTTCCCTCTAAGCAGCAGTTTTCTACCAAAAAGAATGAGAATAGCTTGCCGGAAACAGGTGTGAACAGTGAAGAAAGACGAAAAATCCAAGATACTTAATTTCTCACAGTCACCTGAGGGTCCTCATCCATTTGTTTTTCATTCTTCAAACACTTGTTAAATACTCACCCATTCGACAATCAGTTATTGATCTCCTACTGTCTACATTCTAATCATAGGAGCACAAATATGAATCAGAAACGAATTCAGCCCTCGGGACTCTTATCACTGAGTAAGAAAGATGATATTTACATAAATCATTATTGTACTACCCAGGACCTAGCCCAAAGTAAGTTCTTAGTCCAAAGTAAGCCTCATGCAAATGAATGCGTGAATGAATGAAATGACATCGCTATAGGTCACTGTTAATGAGAATTACACTGTGGCTTGGACACAGAGCTTCTAGGACTTACTGGAGGCTGGGTGGGAAAATGAACTTAAAAAGAAACACAGCCCAGGAGAGGCAGGACGCCACAGTGTGCCGGAAGTGGCCCGAAGGTCATTCTGACAGCTCCATTCCCTTCTCTGGGCTTCAGTTTCCCCACCTTTTCATGAAGGGGTGACACCGATGAGCTCTGAGCAATCATCCAGCAACAGCATTTCAGGCTTCTAAGATTCCAGTTCCTAGCCCTGTCTGGAAATTTAAATCTAAGCTCTCTTCTTAAAAATCACTGTTGAATCATTGTCCTCCTGCTTCGCTAGGTCAGGCCCTTTGTTTCTGTGGATTTCTCTTGGAAAATGTTGAGAAGGGAGGGAATTTGATTCTAACTTTGATTGGCCTTCCTTCTGGTTTAAACAACAGAAAAATATCCAATTATCCCATTGACAATTACAGTCTGCACATTGCACCGCAGGCAGAGAAATCAGCCCAGCAGCAGAAAAACAGCCACAGACCAGGGGCGCACACATGCAAGCCATTACCCACTTGGAGACAGGCTGGCCTGCGACGGTCCCCACTGGCTCAGGAAGGCTAACGGCTCCTCGCCAGCTGGTCCGGGGCGACCCGGGGGGCTGCTGGCCAGTACCTGCAGCCATACCCAGCCCTGGCTCATCTCGGGCTCCAGGCTGAACAGAAGCCATGTGAGAAAATGATTCACTCACAGTGAGAGATCCCAAATGAAACACCCGAGTTGTATACTTGTTACAGATCCAGGCCTGATCAGGTCAAGAGGTAAATTGGTGAGTTCCAGGAGGGAATGGCCCGCGTCCTGTTCGGCTACCAATATAAGCAATATACAAGGCATATGATCTGCTCTTAATACATATTTATAGAAACATTTTGTTGAAAGCTAATGAATAAACAAGTGAACAATTTGTTTGTGTAATACCCCCAAGAACATTGTGGAGAAGACAGGCTGGAGAGAGTGCAAGGCAGCACTCAGGCTCCAGCACCATCTGGGAACATGTGTCCAGCTCTGCTCCTCATCAGCTCTGTCCTTGACAGGTCCCTTGACTTTCTCCAGCCTCAGTTTCCTCATGGGTGAATGTTATATGTGCCACCCAGATTCCCCTTTAAGGGAGGACTTGCCTCCAGCTGCTGGGAGTATCATTAGTGAACGGCCTCCAGCGATCAGGTCCTCCTGATGCTGTCTCAAGGCCACCTTATCTGAGCTGCCCACTCCAATGACAGGTCCAGGTGGGATGTGAAGGCCCTGGCCACTTTGGCCAATGAGCAACAACTCTAATTCCAAAGCTCCCCTCAAGGTCAGCTGAGGTTGTCATACAGCCTGCATTGCAGCTCACCTCCTCCCTCTGCCGGGTCCTGCTTCCTGCCGCTCCCTTCCGCAGCTGTTAATCCCTAAGGCAGTTCCTAATAACCATCCTGAACTCTGAACTCCATCTCCAAGGCTGCTTCCCTAGAACCCAGCCTATGACCCCCCACTTGTAAAACAGAGACAGTAATATTTACGCACGTGGGTCATGCTGAGGAGTAAATTAGTTGCTGTGTGTAACAGCACCTGGCTCAGACAACAAGTGCTGGGTAAAAGTGAGCCCATTTTACGGAGGTTAGTGAAGGCCGGTCCTTTAATGGGAATCCCATCCTCAGTGGTAGAAGCACAGGGAGAAAATGTCAAAGTGTCCCACTGTGATCTGTGGTTAAAAGAAGTGGGGGAAGGAAGGAGGGAAGGAAGGAACTAAGGAAGAAAGGAAGGAAGAAAGGAAGGAAGGAAGGAAGGAAGGAAGGAAGGAAGGAAGGAAGGGAGGGAGGGGACACCCGAACACAGCCCTGCGTGTCCATCAGGCTGGCCTCCAACCCACCCACAGGAACCTATCTGTAGAGACAGTTCATGAAAAAACTGCACCATCAGGATCCCTGCAGAAAATGAGAGCCATGAGTAATGATAGAGGGAGTATGCGGATAGGTGCCAATAAGCTGACCACCGTGGCTGACCACCAAGGCTAGGTTCCAGCAGCACCACCCCCATGCCCAGAGGCCAGAGCAGGAAACGAAGATCAGCTAGGGACATAGCAGCCATAGTCTCCTTCTTTCCAGAGGGCTAATCTCCTGTCCTCTTCACTCCCACCAACAAATCCTTTAACCTCCAGGGAGACATTTGGACCTCAGCTTACAAGTGTTTCCACTACTGAGGGATGGAGGGAGGGCTGGCTACTTTCAACAGGACGGCCTGGTGAGGTGTGGATCCCGCACTGCCAAGCACCCAGGGCCCTACAGAGGCCTTCCCTCCTGAAACTCAGCACTTACCCAACCTTTTAAAGCAAAGATCGCTGCCATCTTGTTATAGAAGAGAAAACTGGTGCTTAGGTGGGTTAAGGGCCAGCCAAGGGCACACGGCTGGTAGGAGGTGTAGCTGGGATTTGAGCCCAAGTCCAATTCCAAGGCCTTAAAAACTTTCACCACCTAGGCCCACATTCAAGTTTCCAAGAGTTGGGTTTTCTACTTTGGTTTGCTTATTTTGTTACTACTTTTAAACATGAGAGCTTCCCAGGAGATTCCGGTGCAAGTCAGAGTCACGAACCCTGTTACATCCCCTCCTAAGGCCCACACCAGTTCAGGATGGGATCCTAACTCCTGGCCAGGGATGCCGTTGCTCCCTACCCTCTACTCTCATCCAGGTGACTGCACCCAGAAAAGCCCCTTTAAGGCCATTTACTCATAAGGGTCTCAAATGCCAAAGGCCTAACCCATATGCTTCACCCAGGCTGCTGGACAACCCCACGCAGCTTGACAGGGTTCATTTATTTTGTACATTGAGGTGAACAATGGCACTACAGAGTGAGACTGAGTTTCAGTGGAACACAACAGAAAGAAGTCAATTATCTAGCATTAATTATTTATCTGGGGACAATAACCGTGGTGTTACTCCCTGTGGGAGAGGCCTCCGCAGCTTGGAACGAGTGGAAAGAAGAGGTGGCTGCTATTGTCTGCTCATCACGCAGCCTCAGATTGGCTAAGTCAGCCCCTCTGACATCCTGTAAATACACAGGAGTCTTCTCTGGGAAGGCGGCCCACGCACATACCCCCAGAACGCACACGATTGGTTGGCTAGGAGGCACAGAGGTTATAGTCCCCCAAAGTTCCAGGAAATCCTGCCAATGCCAGGCCATGAATGCATTAAAGGAAATATACCTTCTCTTTGCAGCCCACCCTGTAAGGATGAAGACATTTCTAAACGAACGTTTTCTCGCGTTGCAATGTTTGTGTCCAGCCAGGACTCTTGGGGTCGCGTTTGTCCACGGTTTTTCTGTCAAGGTATTTTCTGTACAATATCAATTAAGGAACCCTATCCTGCTGCCAAAAGAATAGAGTATCCCTCTCCCCTTATCTGCAGTGGGATACATTCCAAGACCCCCTGTGGATGCCTGAAACTACGAATAATAGCACCAAACCCTAGGCATACTGTTTTTTCCTACGCATACACACGTGTGATAATTTAATTTATAAATTAGGTGCAGTAAGTGATTAACAATAAAACAGAAGTATAACAATATAACAAAGTAAAAGTTATCTGAATGTGGTCTCTCAAAATATCTTCTTACGTTGACCCACCCTTCTTTTTGTGATGTGAGATGACAAAATGCCTATGCGATGAGGCGAATGAATGATGTGGGCACTGGCAGAACCTTAGGCTAATAGCACTCTCCTAATGATACATCAATAAGCATTTCACAGCTTCTCTTTAGCATATTGAAATTGCCAGCGTCACTACTCTTGCGCTTTGGGATTATCCTTAAATAAAATAAAAGTTTCTTGAACACGAGCACCACAACAGTCAATCTGATGATAACTGAGACGGCTACCAAGTGACTAAGAGGCAGGTAGCGTCTGCAGCGGGAGATGCGGAACAAAGGATGACTCATGTCCCAGGCGAGACAGAGGAAGACAGCACAAGATTTCATCATGATACTCAGGGCAGTACACAATTTAAAAGTTATGAATTGTTTATTTCTGGAATTTTCCATTTAATATTTTCAGACCTCGGATGACCACCGGTAAATGAAATCTAATTTCTACATCATTTTTGTGTGATTTAATTTCCTTTTATCCTTATAACTTCTGAGGAGGTCGAAAGTGGGAGAGAGAGATATCAGTGGTCCCCAGTGGCTGGAAACGGCACCAGGATCTGATGTACTTTGGCCTCACATGCTCTACCCCGGGGACCTAGTCTTCATCTGAAGAAGTTAACATTGACAGGGCAGTTCCTATGTGCAGACAGGTGCTTTATACACATTATCTTAAATTCTCATAACAGCCCAATGACGTAAGTATAAAAATCTCCATTTCAGAGTTGAAGAAACAGAAGCCCAAGGTTACAGCTAATAAGCAACAGAGCCAAGAAACAAGTTGAGGCAGTCCCAACTCCTAACCACTGCCCTCAACTGCCCTGTGACAATGGCCTTCCCACCCCCAGCACAGGCTCTGCTCTGACCATCCCAGGACTCAGGGGTCTCTGTGCAAGTGTCCCAAAGTACTACTGTCAGAGCTGCTACTGCCCATCTAGCTACATAGGTATGGACCTGCTGCCTGGCTGGGACAGGAGCTGGGAAGACTAACACCCCGCTTCGTCTAGACCAGTTCCGCTTTGTCCTGGCTTAAGACGTTGGGCCGCTGAGAGTGTCTGCGTGTGAGTTCTTATTTTCTCAGTGAGGTCACTTGCTAAGATGGGTCACCGGAGGGATTTCTGGAAGAATTCCCCAATATCACCTACATGAAGAGCCACACAGTGTCCCTGACACGCTATGGGCACTCAATAACCACAAGCTCTGCCTGAGTAGCTCTCTCTGCATGACAGACGCTCGACACATATTAACTCACTTAATCTGACATCAACCCTATGAGGCAAGTACTATTATACATGAGGGAACCGAGGAGCTGATGGGGTTAAGAAACTTGCACAAGGTCACGCAGCTAGTGAGAGGAAAAGTCTGGCTTTAAAGCCAGGCAGTCATGTGTTCAAGCTGATGACACTCGTCTCCTAAAAGGCCATCAGCCATTCTGAGCCCAGTTCCCATCTCTGAGAAGCACATGCATTCCAACAACAGGTCTGCATCTCACGACCTCTGACCTCTATCTTAGCCACACTGCAGGGAGAGATATCTGGGCCCAGACGGCATCTCTTATTCTCAGCCTCAGGCTACACAGGAAATTCTTAACGACATTTCTAAGTGTTCTCAGTCTTTAGTAACATGCATGAACTGTATTTTGTAGACTTCGACCTCTTTGTAATGATGACTTTGGGGAAGCAGGCTGACACCTCTGTAAAAGTTAACCCAGTTGTAGTAGGCTTTTCGCAAATATTTAATAATTTTCTCTGATTTCAAAAGTAACACGTGTCTTTTTAAAAAGTACTCAAAAATGAAACACAATATAACAATGAATGAGATAATAAGCTGCAATCCTCTGTGATTCAGGCGGGAGGTTAGAGATAAAGACAGGATGTTAGTGACACATGCAATATGAAAGCAAAACAAAACGACGATGACTTAACAGTCTTGCAAGGGCTACTTGGATTCTATGGCACTGTGAAAATGTCTCAGAAATGAAGGAAGGAAGGAAGGAAGGAAGGAAGGAAGGAAGGAAGGAAGGAAGGAAGGACCAAAACACCAAGGCAGAAGCCCTGAGCACTCGGGTTGCCGAGTTCCTTTGTGACCAAACCTGCATTAGTGTGACCAACCTTCCCAGTCTGCCCAGGATGGAGGTATTTCCAAGGACACAGACTTTCACTGGCAAAATCAGGTCAGTCCTGGACAAACCGGGACAGTTGGTTACCAGAGACTTGCTGCCCTGGTCCTTCGATCTTTGGTGCTGGTTCTGGTTTCTAGGACCAGCCCGGTCTCCCACCTTCAGCTGTGTGAGGGCACCTCTGGGCGTCCGAGCCTCTTCTTTTCCCACCCTCATCACCCAGGCTTTCCCCGTTCAATGTATTCCTCCCTCAGGGCAACGAGTGTTTCCCAAAGATCAGCCCTGAGCTCAGTTTTCTCCCTGGTGCTCTGAGGGGAAGAGAAGACACCTAAGGGCAGGCTGACCTTTCCAAGAAGCTCAGAGAGGACCTTCACCAACCCCAAGGGCCCCCAGTGACTCCAGTCTCCGGGCCTAGGGTGGGATCGCCTAGCCTCCTCTGGGGTCTCCTGTCTTAGCAGCACGCCCCCCAAATTCTTAGCTTGATTATCTGCCTGGACCTTGGACTGCAGCTCCTTGGAAGACAGGACATGCCTGACTCCTCCGCGTTCCAGGCTCCAGTTCTACGTGCATTTGCTGAGTGAACCTGGCATCCCCAATACCTTGTCCTAAGCTTCCTCCCCAGGACAGTGGATGGAGAGAAGGAGCTACCTGCAGTTTCGGGATCTGGGTCTGCCCCTCAAAGACAGCTGCGTGGGACTTACCGCTGACCGGGGAGGGGGATGGAGTCCACATGGTGTCCTCCAGGCAGTGCCATCATGTTGATTCCGATCTGCAGCAGAGCCTGCCCGCAGCGGTCGGGGCCCTGGAAAGAGAGGGCAGGGTGGGGACGGGGTCAGTGAGGGCCCTGAGTGAGGAGGCGCAATCACTTTTTCTCCCAGATTCTGGCCACAGCAGGGATGGAGGGAAAGTACCCTAGCTTTCCTCCACCTTTTGAACCAGCTGACACTCTGCCGTCCCCTCATAAGTAATGCAAGACTCATATTTGAACTTGGTTTTAAGTCCCTAGCCCACGCTGAACTCCTACTATCTTTTATCTCCCTTTGTCAAATATTTGCCTGACCCGCTGTGCTTTGTACCAAATATTGGAACACAGGCACCAGCAGACGTAGCATGGGAAAAACTTATGCTCAAGTCTATGGTTTATCTGAAATTCACATTTAACTGAGTATCCTATATTATTTGCTAAATCTGGCATCTCTACATGCTAATTCCCTAACTGTATACCATCGCAGCACTGGGTTGTTCACTTTGATTATGCCTGGAAAATGTGACTTTGTAATTGGGCTTGGTGGTTGCTTCCCCAAATCCATTCCACTTTTGATGACGCAATTTCACCCAAACTGCCAGGAATAGGCATGTGACTCAATTCAGACCCATGAGCCAATACAGGGTGCTTCTAGGAAACATTTTCTCTTAACTGCAAGCCACAAGGTGAGACTGTATCTCTCCCATTGAACCCGAACAAGGAAGAATGTCATTTCGCTGCTGCTAGAAACCATCTTGCAATCACGAGAGGACCTAGTTAGAGAAGGAGGCTCTGGGTCCTTGATCACTGACCCACTGAATCAACTGATCCTGGAGTCGGGCCCACCCCTGTGCTTCCTGTTATGCAAGATAATGAAGCTCTTGTTGTTTAAGTGAGGATTCGGGTTCTCTACAGACAGAAGCAGGTTAAATGATAAAGGTGAACCAGTTTCTGGGGGCTGGAGGCCCAGCGCCAAGGATCCACATGGCCAGCCTGTGCTTCACAGGCTGGGGCAAGACAGTAGTGTTCTTCTCCCTCCATAAAACAAGCTACCCACCAGTCTGCCCCCCCCCGCGCCTTGCCTTGCCCCTTTCCCATTTCTCCCTCTCCACCAACTCCTCTTCCAAGCCAATAAAGAAGCCAGCCCCCGAGGAAAATACAGATTCTGTCACCGTTGCCTGGGTAATGTATTAAAAGAGAGAGTTTACTGTCAGCTGACATGCCCTGAGCTTGAGGACAACAGATTTTAAGACATTCAGAGAAAACACAAGTAGGAACTTGTGGAAAGATACAGTGGAGGTGGGCAAGATCAGCCCAGAAGAATCAAACTGTTACGCTGTGATTACAAGTGACCCTTATGAAAAAGAACGGAGGAGGACTTTAATTAATAGTGATGTGGCCGGACACAAAGTACCCCTTATGATGCTTGGAATAAAAAAATAAAAATGAATGCATCGATCTAAAAAGTATGGGGAGGCAGGAGCCCAGAAGAAAACAGGGCTTTAGATAACTCCACAGACTCACTGCCACTATGGGCCCCACTAGACTGTGAGTTCCTGAAGGGCAAGGACCACTTGTGGTCCCGACACAGAGCCAAGAGCCGGACACTTAGCAAGCACTCCATGTGCCTGTGGAAAGAATGAGTGGAATGATTTTTTAATACCTTTATACTGAGCCCTAATTCTTCATCTATAACTGAGACTATCTATTTTACAGAACTTTATAACAATGACATGAGATAAGGAATAGAGACGAGAGCTAAGTAAATAGAAGCTGTTATTATTATTATGTCCTGAGAGTCTGTTGTGTGCTCAGCCCCGTGATCAGATAGCGGCGATGCAGAAAATGAGATAAAGCTATGAAGCACCTAGCACAATGACAGTGTGCGTCACTGGGCTCGGCATTGTTATTTCTGTCATTATCATCATTACTGAGAAAATATATTTTGGGAACCCAGTGAGTCACTAGTTTGAAAAGTATGACACAAAAGAAAAAAACTAGAAATAACAAAATGAGGTATCTGTTTCCTTTTTGTTATGTCTGACTAAAGAACCAAAAAAGGTAATACCAACTTCTCCAAGTAAAAGTTATGCTGTCTCCTGCTCTTCCCTATGATGAAGATGGCGGCAAAGTAAGGTCTGCTTGTTCACGCTCTCTGAGCACATCATAACTCTCACTTGGAGAAGCTGGTATTACTTTTTTGGTTCTTTAGTCAGACATATCAAAAAAGGAACAGAGAAAAAACTGTTGAAGTGGGAATTAAAGCTTAAAGCAGGTGATGAGACAGAAACAATAAGGAAGCTTTAGGTCCTTTCAAGTGTGAACCAGTCAGGGTTCTGTGACAAGGTGAAGCACACCTTAAATACGGGGGGAACCTCTGCATCGGATCAAGTCATATCTGAGGGACCCAGAGGAAGAGCTGTCATGAGCAGAAGCCTGGTTGCAGCCCTGGCTGGTATGGCTCAGTAGATTGAGTGCCAGCCTGTGAACCAAAGCATTGCTAGTTCGACTCCCAGTCACGGCACATGCCTGGGTTGCAGGCCAGGTTCCCAGCTGGGGGGTGGGGGTGGGGGCGGGGAGCTGTGAGAGTCAACCAAACATTGATGTTTCTCTCCCTCTCTTTCTCCTTCCCTTCCCCTCTCTTTCTGAAGATAAATAAATAAAATCTATTAAAAAAACAAAAAAGCTTGGATATAAGCAGATGTTCTGAATTTCTAAGAGGTTGATTCCAGGAACACAAAATTCTAGGTTTATAGAGAAAACTGCTTCAAGCATGCAGCCCTCAGGGAAGCTGCTGTGGCCTGCTGCCCTTGCGACCACCCCGCCCCCGACCCACCCACTGCCCTGAGCCAAACTCATTCTGTTGAGCAGAGAGTCAGAGTAGAAACACTCCCAAAGCTAAAAAGAGTGTCAGAGAGCCAAGACAGAGAGCCAGAGTACAGCCCTTTGCCCCATACTCTGTCCTCACTGATGTTGCAAAGTAAACTTGAATTTGGGAGTCTGACAGATCTGAGTTCAAGTCCTGACTCTGTGCCTCATTAGTACATGGCCTTGGGAAAACCATCAACCCCCATGAACATGTTTTCTTCAATTATACCTGCCTCCCAAGATCTTCATGAGGATTATATGAGGTCGCTCAAAAAAGTCCCTAACAGATAATATTGTATTGTACTATATTGTATCATATCATGTGCTTGGCACACAGTAGCCTCAAAAAGGGAGTGTCCTTCCTCATGGAAGTAGGAGTTGAGACATATCTCAGGGTATAGATGCTACCTTGCCCATGAAGGAGGTCAGAGGTGTAGGAGTGAGTAAGAAAACAAAACAAAACAAAACTCCATCATCTTTCCCCCACCCCAAGGACCTCTCTCATTCATTGGAAATCCCACCCTGGAGCTGGCAGCCTTGGTTCCACAGGGCCCTTGGCTCTGCTTCCTTCACCAGGAGGGGCTAGTTTACAAAAAAAGACTTGAAGCCTTAAGGTTCTCTGATTTAATTCAATGCCTGCTGGGACAACAGCTCATTTGGGCAGCTCATTTCTTTCCTGCATCCCATTAGAGGCAGCCCCTGCTCACCTCCATTTGGCTAACAAGCCAGCCTGGGCTCTGGAGGAATGGGAGGCTATTTACAGTAAATTATTCAATTAAGACCAGGAGCAAGGGCAGCTTCTGCCGTTTTCTAATGGCCCAATCCAAGTACAGCTCAAGGCAGGGCTAGGATTGTTTAATCTGCAGAATCCATTAAGGCTGTCAACAGGGGCAGGACAGTAAATATTGTGGAAAGTAGTTAAGCTCCATCTCAGCGCCAGGTAGGAGGAAGCAGCCCAGGTGGGCAGGGGTAGAAGAGGAATGAGACCTAGGGATTCAGCCAAGTCCCTCATTATATGACCCCCTCATCCCACAGAATTTATAACAATCATAATTCAGCAATTCAGTATTCGCTTATCATCTTTCTCCAGTGAGGGTCCCAGGGGCAGGGACTAGTGGTCTGTCCTGCTTACTGCTGTATCCCCAGTTCCCTTCCACGATCATAACAATCAGATCAATAAATCCTTGCTGACTGATTGGGTGGGTTCTCATTGAAGGAACCTCTGTTTTCTTCCTGGTAACAGGAGATGAAGGCACCTAACTCACATGTTATGAGTACTCGGGGGGACGGTTGTGGGAGGGCCTCTCGCAATTACACATGCTACCTGGAAAGGGCTCTGCGCCCTAATATCTACTGAGACAAAGTTCCCTGTCCCTCCTGAGCTCTCATAGTCCACGCTGTCCGATCAAACCCAGCTGGGCAGCCTCCCCCCTCACCCCCAGTTCTGCTCATCACGTTCTACAGACAGACAGGTGCGCTAACAGACAGTCCCAAAGCTTCATGAAAACTGTAGTCGCAGGTAAACAAGAGGATGCTTAGAGAGGTCCAGAGGGCTTCCAAGTAGTACTAGGTGAGACTGGAAGGTGGGGAGAAGAGGTCAGGGAAAGTTTCTCAGGACATGATGCCAAAGCTGACACTGGAAAATATAAAGGAAGGAGAAGGGGCTGGAAGGAAGAGAATGCAGGCAGAGGGAAGAGCACTTGAAAGACCCAGGAATGTGAGCATGAAGGCCTGCTCAGGCTGGGCTGCTGGCAGAGTTTAGGGGAAACTATCCCAGTGGCGAGGGGATGCAGAAAAAGGAGGGGTCACTACTGGAGGAGTTGGGCAGACTTCTTAGAGGAGGTGACCCCTTGGCCTTAAATGCAAGGTGGGATTTTGCTGGGTGAAAATGGGACAAGAGTACTCCATGCCAGAAGAGCTGTGTGAGCCAAGGCAAGAAGACCAGAAAATGTAGCAGGTGCTCAGGGACGCAGATATCTCCCAGAGGCTGCAGAGAAGGCGCCTCCGTCAGCCTGCATATGAAAGAAACTGGTTCTTTGGACTCCATGCTGTGGGTGGTAGGGAGCCACTGAAGGTCTTTGAGAAGAGCAACGAAATGATCAGAGTGGAATTCGAGCTCCCATGGTGGCCAGTGGTGCGGATGGACTCCAGGGAGTGAGGCCAGCAGCAGGGGTTTATTTAAGAGATAGCCCCAAGCTCCCAGGGGGACAGCCAAAGCCTGGGGCTGGACAGGCGGGGATGTGGAGGAGAAAGAAGGGCTGCAGTGAGCACTGGGAAATAATGACAAGAAGCCTACCTCCTCAGCCCCCACTCTGGGCCTCTGTTTGATCTGCAGGGGGGTGGCAATAGTCATCAGAGATCTTTCAGTATTGCTAGGAGGGGTGGCCAGCACCCTGCAGCAATCAGATACTTGAAGAGCCCTCATTCCCAGGGGAGGCGCAAGCTCTCACCCAGCCCTGCTGAATGGACTGAGTCTCATAAAATATAGAGAGCTCTGGCTCCCTGGAGGAAGCCCCAGTGGCCCCTCACCGCTGCCAGGCAAAAGAGCCCCGTAAGTAGGCAGAGCAGACCTCAGAGAGCCAGGCCTTGTCCCCTAAGGCGCTGAAAACTCTGGTTGGACAGTCCAGAAGGACCGTGCATCAGGTCAAGGGGCCTGCCCAGACCTCAGCCCCACTCAGGTTCGAGAAGAATTTTAAAGAACTGATAAATGATAAAATGGAAGTAGTAGTTCCTTCCTGGTGGCACGTCATGCAGATAAGTGAGATGGGACAAGTGAAGCACCTGGCACACAGGGTGCTCGATAGAAAGATTGGGTCAGTTTCTGTTCTGGTGAGGACAGCGCCCAGCGATAGGGAGGCAGCCAGAAGGCGGACACTCCGAACTGTGTCCAGCTAGTCAACTGCGTTTTACTCTTTAACTTTTTAATGATCCCTTTTTACTTTCTAACTTTTCCTCATGTGAATGTTAGCCAACTGCCCCAATGCTGCTTTGCCAAAGTGAGAGCCCTCTCTTACTGGGCCCAGGTCCCAGGGTGCTAAAATTAACAATAAGTATACTTTAAGCTAATGACTTACTGGTTGTGGCTGCCACGAATAGACATAATTCTCAGATAAGAGCCATTAGAGAAAATTGAATAGCTCCAACGTGGTGAAAATTTGGATATATCCTGTTTCATAAATCACAGTCAGAGGTCATACTGGGCGAGCTATTTCGCTCTCTGAGTCATGACGGGGACCCAGGTTGAGGGGGTCTACATACCCTTGGGAAAGCGAACTCAGGAGAGAGAACTGACAATGTTTTGTAGTTTCACAAATATAATTTCCTTTATTCCTAAAGCCATAAGTAGATGATAGTGCCATAACGACAACCATCATGATCCAACTTTCTTCTCCAATTTTACTTCCTTCTCAAATCCTCCAAACTGCAGTTTGCTCAATAACATTTGGGAAGTCGCAAGATGAGATCACGGAAACCCAAAGTTCGGGACTGAGATTCCAATCCCCGTTCTATCTCTTTCTAGGCCTCTCTTACCTTTATTTAGTCTCTTAATCTGTAAAATGGGGACAAAACCTATTCTCAGGGTTGTTGTTAGAACCAATAAGATCATGTATCCTGAGTGATACTTGCAAGAGCAAGTAAAATAATAATAAAATAAACTACTTTGACCCAGGGGGCTAGTTAATGGTGCTATGCAGGAAATCTCCTACCCAGACCTCAGATCCAAAAAGCCGCTCCCCACTAGGGGATTAAAAAGCAAAATATATTAAATATATTGGGAAGAAGAAAGCTTTCCACAGAAGAGATTTGATAAAGACCTAGTACATAAAGGCAACACTTTGAATAATTACAAACAACAACACTAAAATATCTTCTGTGATTGCAGCATTGGCCCTGGAGAAGTAATTAACATCCTACTCAGGCACTCTGTGAACTAAATAGTATATGGCATTCAACAGAAAATCCAGACAGAACTAAAACCTTGGCTCAGCCACAATGACAAAGGGTTCTCACCAGCTCATTAATGAGAGGAACCAAAGACAGAGAACCAGAACCCACTCCAGAGTCTCTGTATATAAACAGAATACCCTATGATATAAGCACAAGGCAATCAATCTCAACAAGTCATAAGTCATCGTCCTAACATCCTCAGATAAAGAATCTTTTATGTTGGAGCTTGGTGTCAGGTACATGAAGCACATGGTCGACATATAACCATTTGAGTTAATCCATTGGAGCACAGAATGGATCAAACATGAAAAACAGTCCTTTCATGGAATGTTAACTTATCAAGGCTCATTTATGTCTGGTATGCCACCTGTCACACCGGCATCCAAACAGTGCATTATATGGTATCCAACACAAAGTCAGAGCTCAATAAATGCTCATCATTCCCCAACAGAGAATTCCAAGGTTCTCCAAAAACACCTTACTCTTCCATAATTCTAAGCATTGGTCTTGGCACCCCAGCACATCCAGACTGAAATTTCCTCCATTCTCTTTTTCTATCTCCAGGTAATATCAATGTTTCAGGACTCAGTCTAATCTTGCCTCATTTGGTAGGCATTTTCCAATCACCCTAACTTACAGTAATTTCTTCCTCTAAAAAGTTACCTAGGAATAAGTAAAACTGTGAGGTCTTGAACAATTTAAAATTACATTGTAAGAGAAAGTATGCTTTCTCTCTCTTCGCCTTTCTGCCTACTGAGTGATGCCAGAGCAGCTGGAAAGCCACAGTATGGCAAGGCCAAAAGATGGAAGAAGATGAGTCTTGAATCACAGTTTGGAGTAAAGCCACCCAACCAACAGCAGCCTGTGGGGTATACAAGTAATGAGCATGATGTGCTAAGCCAGTAATACTTGGGAGGTTGTTTGTTACAGCAACTAATCTTCATTAACCTGACTGATTTTAAGAATCTAAATAAATGCTATGTTTAAGGCACCCATAGTATGCTATAAAGTGGCCTCCTAATTAATATGTTTCTTTTCTTCCTCAGCCTTGGACAAGAGGTGAAACATTGCGTCTGTCTACTTACAATTACTCATTAGACACTGTCCAGTCTACTGGACACTGACTCTAGTTCCTACACAATACAGCCGGGGTCCAGAAGTTGATGACATGAAGGTAGGATGAAATAAATACCTACATTTAGAGTCCTATCACTTCTGAGACTAAGATTCTGTTTCTCACCTGGTGCCTTCTCTGCTCCTATGCATCCATTCATAATAACAGCTAATTCACTACAGTCAGGTAGTTCTAAGATGAATTTTTTTAAAAATTTTAACATCTGAAATTGGAATGTATGTTTCAGTTGATGACATCTTGGCACTGTGTCATGGTTTAATTGGAAGCATATTTTCTTTTTTATGAAGTAACAGGGCAGCTTACAATCTATGGCACCTTAAATTTAATGAAATATGGTATTGGGCACTATGTAGCAAGCACTCTTCTAAGTGTTTCATACAAATAAATGCACTTATTTCTAAAAAAATCCAAAATAATTAATACTACTATTGCTCCATTTTAAAGACATTAAAATAAAGACACAGAGAGATTCAGTAACTTGCTAAGGTACACAGCTAGTAAGCTGAGTGAGGAAAAGGACTCTACCCTCTCTTTAAGGAGCTCCATACCATGCCACCATTTTTTAGCACCTGATTTTTACTTGACAACTGGGTCCTCTTTTTATCAGTAAAGCTCACACACAAATTCTATATTCAGTCATATGGTAGAACATTACTCTAAAATGTTTCTTCATAAGAAGAATTTTTAAAAATTGATAAAGATGGTCTGAATTCTTTTTTTTTTTTTTTTTTTTTTTTTTGATGTATCACTGAGCTCGTGGAAATAAAATCTGGAGAGGCCAAAAGGAAAGCAAAAGCAAGAGCCAGGGATAATAAACAAGAGTTAAGGGGAGCTTTTACCCCAAGATGGTCTGCTGAAAGTTGTCTTTCCTAAGCTTCTGTTTCAGGTGTGTATGGGGCAGGACAGATTAGGGACAAAGCCTAGGGACTAGGCAAAAAATCAAATCAGAGTCCAGAAGGCCAGAAAGCCAGTGTAAAGGTAAATGAGAAATAAATCTTCAGTACAGAAAGGACACACAACAGATGTCGTCTGTCACAACTTGAGTGCTGGGTAACGGAAAGTGAAATTTATCTTAGGAATTAATGATCACAATATGACATTCATATAAGTTTGTGGCTTTAGCACACATTATCTATGAGGGGGAATAAAAACTCAATTAAAGACTTTAGTTTAAAGAAATAAAAGAGAATCTTGGAAACATTTTCAAGGAACAAATCCTATGAAATATATAGCCAAGAAGATTTGAGACAGAACAAAATTAAATTCTATGAATTAAAAATATAATAATTAAAATGAAAAACTCATTGGACAGATTGATCACAGCTAAAGAATGGATTGGTGTATTAAAAGATTAAAAAAAAAAAAAACCTTACCCAAGCAGCCCAAAGAGACAAAGAGAGAGAAAATATGAGAAAACTAAAACTCAGGGATAGAGAGTAAAGTAGCTGAGCAGGTATTTAATCAGATTTCCAAAGGGACTTAAGAGACAGAATAGGGGGAAACGTGACACTCAAAGAAATAGTGGCTAAAAAATTTTTTCATAATTTTTAAAAGACAAAGCAACTTTTAAATACAGAATCCAAATGAATCCTGAGCAGGACAAATAGAAAATATATTCACACCTTAGACAACTCACAAGACTAAACACCAAAGGGAGAACTTAGGTCAACAGGTGACTGTTAAATAGCAATGATGACAGTCAACAGACAATGAGAAAATACTTAATTACAGAGACAATTGTCCTAAAATTCTACACTGAGAGAAACTCTCTTTCAAGAATAAGGATGAAATAAATGCCTCTTCCAACAAGTAAAAACCCCACACTAAAGGGAATTCTAAAGGATTTATATCAGGCAGAAAGAATATAATAACCAGCTGGAAAGTTTGAGATATAAGAAAGAAAGATGAGCAAACTTACATATAACTATATAAGTAAATTCAAAAATATCTTAACTGTAAAAAACAATTATAATGCCTCATTGGTGGGATAAGGAAAAAAGATAAATTCAGAAGGGATGACTACAGTAAATTAAAGTATTCTAAGTTTCCTTTATTTTTGGGAGGAGGAAAATGGAGATGTAAATTAACTTTAGCTTTCTTGGGTTATTAGTAAGGTTATAGAATCTAGGGTAATCAACTAAAGGAGTATATGCAGAGAAATAAATAGATATTACCCTTTAAATGTGGAGTGGGGAATAAATTAGTGATAAAGAAAAAACAAAAGAAGAAAGAAAAATATGTGAAGGATGGAGTATCAGTGCCTACTAGTAATCCTAGCAAGGGGAGATGAGTTAACTGAGCCACTTGTAAACAGAGATTGCAACGCATGCGAGAGAGGAGAGAAAGAGTGTGCTACAAGGAATACCTGTCAAACAAAAAGAAATGAAACAAAACAGCTTAAAGTTAAAGGCTACAAAAGATATACCATAGAAATATTTACCTAAAGCCTTCTGGTGCTAATGAATTCGCAAAACACAAGACAATCTTTAAGACAGTAAGAGTTGCAGAGATAAAGAGATTCACTACATAAAAATAAAAAGTTCGGTCCATCAGGAAGATATAATAATAAGGATGTACCTAAAAACAATAATAAATTCTTAAGCTATACAAAGTAAAAACTGATAAAATTTCAAAAAGAAATGAACAAATCCAGAATCACAGGTGGATATTCCAACATATTCTGTCGTTAATTAATAAGTCAAGTAGGAAAATTATCAGTTAGAATATAGGAGATATGAATGGCTCAATTAAGTCAGATTTAATATTCATGAATAGAACGCTGCATTCAACTTATTAGGAATACACATTCTTTTCAAGGATTAATGAATCATTTTTTTAATGACTAGTTTCTCAATCTTAAAGCAAGTTTCAGCAAATTTCAAATGATTGGTTCCCTGCAGATTGGAATTTCTATACCAATATAAATACTCCCATACATTTGGATATTTTAAACATAAAAATAATTGGTCAAAGAAGAAATTAAAACAGGAATTAGAAAAAACCTGAATAATTATGAAAATACACATAAAAATCATATAGTATACAGCTGAGTAGAACTGAGAGCAAATATAACAGCCTTAAATTAGAAAATCTGAAAATTAAAAGAATGTCTAACTTCTAACAACATAAGAAATTTTAAGAAGGGGAGAAGAATAATTCCAAAGAAAATAGAAGACAAATATTAAAATAAGAGAAAACATTAAGCAAAACACAACAAAAACACAAAGCAAATATAAACACAAAATGAAATGACAATAGAGTTAAATTTAGTTTTTGAAAATATAAATAAAGCAAATTTCTTCTAAAATCAGGAAAAAGGGAAAAGAAACACAAATAATCAATTTTAACACAAAAGGGGGTTTATTACTACAGATGCATCAAAGATAAAAGAATATTTGCAAAAATAGCTAGATAAATTCCTGGGACTATACAATTTGCCAAAGTTGACTCAAGAAGAAATAGATCTATAACTAGTGAATAAATTAATCAGTAGTTAAAAATCTTCCCAGAAGGAAAATACCAGGAAGAAATTCACAGGTAAATTTCTACCATTCAAAGAAAGATAAACTTACCCAAACTCTTCCAGAGAATAAGAAAAAGGAAAAAAAAAACACTTCAATTCATTTTATGAAGTTCACATAATTTTGATACTAAAAACTAAACAAGAACACAAGAAAGATTTATAGTCCAATCTTATGTATGAACATAGATGAAAACATATTAAAATATTAGTAAACAGAATTCAGCTATATATGTAATGAATAATACAGCATGGCCAAGTTGGGTTTAACCTAAAAAGATTGGTTATTTTAGATTAGAAAATACATTAATGAAATTTACTATATTAATAGGCTAAAGAATAAAATACTTATGATCATCTCAAGAGATAAAGAAAAATAATTTTATAAAATCCAACAGTCATTCATAACAAAACCTTTTAGCAAACTAGGAATATAAGGCCTTTCTTAAACTGATTAAAAAGCATTTACAAAAAAAAAAAAAAGGACAAGAACAACATACATAATGATGACATGTTGAAAGCATTTCCTGGGAGATCGGAAATAAAATAAAAATTCCCAGCTCCCAATTTCTATTCATTATTGTGTTACAGATCTTAGCTAGTGTAGAAGGAAACAAAATGTACAAGAAACAAAACTGTCATTATTTTCAGTTGATATGATTTTCCATAGGGTGACCACATCTGCCTGTGCACAACAGCACACCACCAAGGAAGTGAGTGGGGGCTGTGCCCACACCCAGCCACATGCCCTACTCAGGGCTGAGCCCACCCGACAAAACCTGCAGTCCCCTTGGCAAGCCAAGTCTCCATGGGTCTATGCCTTCCCTGACATGGTTTCTTTCCCTAATTCTTATTAAAAAATGTAGCATGTTCTAGCTAACCACCCTCATTGTCAAGGTAGGAAACCCAAAAAATCTACAAATAAATTATTTTAATTTATAAAAGAGTTTAGAAAGTGGGCCAGAAATGAATATACAAAAGTCAAGTACTGTATAGTCCTAGACACCAGTGCAAACATAAAGTGAAATTAGGAGAAGTCAGAGCAAGAGCAAGAAATATATACAAGGTATGTAAAAATGAATCTTAAAATGTACAAGTCCCTCATTGAGAAAATTATAAAATATTATTAATAGATACTGAAGAAGGCCAAAAGAAATGAAGAAGTATTTCATGTATTTAGATAGGAAAATGTTAATTCACCATAAACTCATCTGTAGATTCAATACAATCCCAATAAAATCCCCACAGGAGTTTTTCCTACAACCTGATGAGCTGACTCTGAAATGTATAGACAGATTATTCCTCAAAAGGGAAAAGAAATTAGGGGGACTTTCCTGCTAGATAATAACTTATATTCAAAGAGTAAATACTACGTGATATTGGCCCTGGAATAAACTGAGAGAATTAAATAGCGAGCCTCAAAATAGACCAAAGGAAATGGGGACACTCGATTAATGACAGAGGAGGGGGAAAGGGAGGGGGACCAAGTCAGAGCACACATACACGTCTCAAACCAGAAACAGACGGGGAATTGGGGGAGGGGAGCCCGTGCTTGCTCTTGCCTGCGTAGGAGGGGGCAGCTCCTTCTCGCCCACAGATCCCTGCCCCCAGGCTCTCCCTTGTGTCCCGGGACAAGATCTAGCTGGTTTGAGCTAGAGAGAAGCAGCTATGAGGGTTGCTCCACGAGCTCCCTTCTGAAGACAGAGAAGTCCAGCTCATCTCCAGGGCGACCTTCTGAAAATGAGAAATGGAAGGTTAATTAAGAAGACCTGGTAAATAATCCTCTTAATGTGCTATTTTGAATTCAGTTTGAATGATTGAGTGGGATTTGTCCCTGGGATGCACGGATGGTTCATATGCAAACTGGAAATAATATATTTTTGATTGCCTGGCACAGTTACGACAGTAAAGACTGAAATGTAATAATAAAGATGACATTGCTTTGTGTTCCTATATGAGGTCATAAAAGTAGGAAGGATTTTGTTGGGCAACATGGTCTACAGAAATAAGAGTCTCCGAAAGGACCCAAAGAAATGAATCTATAAAGGTGGAATTTTACCCAAAGTGAAAAATGAGCCGTTCGCTAAGATAGAATTCTGGAAGTAAGGTCCTAACCAAAATTCCTGTTAGCATAATGTAAGCAAGAAACCTAGGATTATAGGAGGACCGAGGACAGGTCCTCATGAATCTCTTTCCCTGTGGTTTATGACAAAGTCAACTAAGACCCAGAAAGGGCAAATGATTTGCCTAAGTCACAGAGTAACTTTGTGGCTGAACCCTGACCAGAACCCAAGTTCTTCCTTCCCTCTCTCTCAGGTTCTGTCCAAAACCCAGCCTAGTCCGTAATGCTACCTTGGAAGGCACCACAGCCTTCCCCAGGACATTCGTTGAGGAATGCTGAACTTGGGGCACTTACTTTCCTATGCCCACAAGTTCAATTTGATCATGAGTGTAACTCACCCTCCTCCTTGTGGAAATCCCTCTGCCAAATCCAAAGCACAAGACAAACAGAACCTGTTGACAAAGAACTTAAGAAGCAATTACCCATCCAGCACTAACACAGACCCGGGGCCTGGGTGGGGCAGAAGCTACAGGCCAAATCCCTCAGGTTTTTCAGGAAAATGTCTCCAGCTCAGCCCTCCCCACTAGGATCCTGAACGCAAAGTGTGACAAAGGGACAACTCCATCTGAAATCCTGCTGTCAAGTCACAGGCCACTACATACCATGGGAAGAGAGTGGGACCTGTTTAAAGACGCAGCCTTCAGCTCCTTGGGACAGTAGGCTAGCAAATGATTGGGTCTCGTGAAATCCCTGGGGTCCCAGCCTCAGGCCAGACCAAGCGCTAGACTTAAACCCAAAATAAGCACCCCAGGAGCTCACCTGGAGGCTGGAAAAGCCCTGTGGGCTGCTCTTCTCTCTCAAGCTGGGCAGGGACTTTCTCTCCCATGGCGGCCTCAGGCACAAGACATGCCAGCCCTCATCCACACCTGTGTCCTTTCCCTCTCAGCAGGCACCTTTGTGGCAGCAGCCCCCTTATCACTCATATTTATGGTCCCCAGTGAGCCTTTGCCAAGGGCTCTCAGTGTAATTGAGGTAGAAATGGTCACCGCTCAGGTCACATGAGTGCACAAGCGATGAGGAGCCAGGCACTACCTGCATCCGTGGGAAGCTCTTTCTGATCCCACATCTGGCCCACTATGAGGCCGGTCTAACATCAGCCTTGGTCTGGGTCAGTAAGGTACCTGTTCCACATCAGGCCCCAGCTAAATGGCAAGATCTAGGTGAATAAAATGATTTTCTTAGAATTTCCTCTTCCATTGAAAGAGATAGGTAAATGCATAATTAAATAGAACAGTAAATTTGCCAACATAAGTGCAAATAAGATGCTTAGCCCTTCTCTGCCACCAGTGCTCTATGTGGCCTTCGACAATTTAGACCCTTTTCCTGGGCTTCCCATTTCCCCTCTGCAAGAGGAGAAGGCTGGATTAGATGAGCTCCCACTCTGACTCTAATGCTCCTACCATCCAATGACCCCCCCTCTCCCCCAGGACCTTCCAAAAGAATCATTCATGACCAGAGGCCAGCTCCAACTCCTTTCTGCTCTGCCCAGAACCCAGGCTGCTGTGTGTTCTTTGCTCAAAGACAGCTTCGAGTTACAGGAGATATCTGGGGTTTGTCCCTGTGACAGCCATTCATATCGCCTGCAACCATTAGAACCCCCACATCATTGCATCCCTGTCCGCTATGCATCTGGGGTTCACTCCAACAGTTCCCCCAACCCTAGGGCCCCTGTTGGCCATAAGGCAGAGAGAGCTTGCAAAGGCAACTGTCTTCTTGCTGGCCTCCTAGCTCCCAGCCAGTCCCTTCTCATGCTAATGTTACGTCAGCCTCTTAACACACATCTCTCATTGTAACACCCTGACCACCTATTATGTCTCCTTAGTCTCTCTCAACTCTGGTCTGCACTCCTTAGCCTGGTGCTGAGACTCTGTTTCCAGCCCACCCCACCTCTTCTGGCATTACCATTCTGTAGTTCCCAACATGTCCCTTATGTTCAAGCTTCAAGGCAAGCTCCCTGCCATTCTTCAGGACTGACTTGCCATCCCCAACCACGAAGATTCACCTTAAACGTGGTCTCCTCCTGGAAGCCTACTCTGATCCCCAGAGGATCGGACACCTAGAATACTGAAGTGTTGACACCATTCATCTTGTGCGTGCCAGGTCCTGCTTGGTTTTCTGACTGCGTGGTGATCTCCTATGGGTGCCTCTTATCTCCCCTGCTAGAGCCAAAGTCCCAGAAGAATATGCCCATATCAACCAGCATCTGGCATAATGCTCTACATGTAGCAGGGAAAGATTTGCTTATTCAAGAGCAGTAAAGATAGCTGGAAAGATCACTGAAGGACAGAAGGAATGAATATTGAATGGTGATACAGAGCATCATACATTGACAATGTTGCCTGGACATGGGTAGACTAAAGAGTGAAATGGGTGGATAAATGAATAAATAAGTGAGCTTTGGTTCCAGCCACCACCATCTCTCACCTACGTTACTGTAATAGGCTCCTAACTTATCTTTCTTCCCTTCTCCTCAATAATCTATTATCTTCAAAGCAACCAGAGCATCTTTTATGAAAATAAGTTTTATTACATCGAGTAATAAATGCATACAAAGATGCAGACAGTTTTAGTCATTTTCTTCCAGATGTTTGAATCAACTTACAGGAATGGAAGAACTGAAATCTACATAGTCTTGGGGAAAATTTCAGGGGTCCTTGTTAGGTTAGGTTTGGTAAGCTGCCCTTTTCTTCTGTTTTTATAACTTGTGCTTTTTAAAAATTGATTTCAAAGCACTAATAGCCATGCAAATGCTTAAGCAAAAAAGTTACATTAAGCAAAACCTCCTGATATCCACCCATATTACTCAAATTAAAAGCCAAAGTTCTCCAAATAACCTACAAGAGCCTTCAAGACCTGGCCCCCGTTTTTGTATTGACCCTCATTTCACTCCAGTCATATTGACCTTCATGCTCTTCCTCAAACTCTCCTCATGACTTTTGCCTTTACTCTTCTATTTGATCGCCCGTCCCCCAAACATCCACACAGATGTCCCTTTCACTCCCTCCTGGCCTTTCCTTAAATATCTACATATCAGACAGAACTTCCTGACTCTGGATAAATGCGCAAACCCCCTCTCACCCTGGAATTCCTTTACATTTCTCTCCATTCTTTACATTTCTCTATAGCTCTCAGCACCACACTGTATATCAGCCTACGAGGGCACATGTTTTGCCCACTGCTGTATCTCCAGTGCCGAGAACTGCCACAGGATAGGTGCTAAGCAGATAGTTGCTGAATGGGTAAGGGAGGGGGGAAATGAGTGAATGAGCTGTAACTTAGATCCTTAGCACTTTTGGGCATTTTTCCAAGATGCTCTTATCTGATGTGGATGCCATTGTCCTGCGTCTGCTCAGTTCCAGCCTGTCCAATGTCGCAGCAGATGGGCAACACACATTTGGGGGAGGGGGGTTTCTTGTAAATGACAAACCTTCTGGAAGGGCGGGGCCAGGATTCGTCTACTGCCTGGTTTCTAAATGCCACATTTCAAGATCCCATGCTCCCACCCTCCCCTCAACCTCTCTGCAAATTCCATAGGGTTAAAAGTGTAATCCTAGTAGAACATGAAGAAAACAAAAGCATCCTCTTTTCCATGGCAGGGCTCGTAGGGAACTGTGTTTCTCTTTGCTCTTGGGGCCTGAGCCCCCCAAGCCTCTGCAGGACCCCGCTACCATCTTTTATCTATCTGATCAAGGAGCCTAATTTCTAAAGCTCTCATCACCACTAAAGAGGGAATAGGAGGTTAGAAAAGCAGAAGGCAAGATAAGAGGAGCAATCAGTGTGGCAGCTTCTAGTCCTCCTGTCTTCCTGTTAGCACCCTGCAGTCACACCCAATCAGATGCACAGTGACATCTCCCCACCTCAACACTCTCCTCACCTGCACCCTGAGCTTGGAGGACCCTATGAAAGAGGGACAAGGGAGAACAGTGTGAAGGTGACTCAGCCTTGAGTTCTGCTATAAATCCTAGAAATTCCTGTTTGTGGATGAAGAGGTGGCTGCTAGATTAGCAGAGGGTTAGGAGACTGAGTGAGGGCAAGATAGGTCACTGAATGAGTGAGTGAGAAATGCAAGAGTAAGCCAGAGTGATTGAATGAGATTCCCATCCTACTGCTAAAGCCATCTTTGCAAGGATGGGTCACTGGGCTTAGTAAGATCTCTCTGAATTCTTCTTTAGGCCTTTGTCTGGTGATAAAGGTAGGGTGGGGTAGCGTAGGGGTGGGAAGGAGGCTGGCAACTCCTAACTGATGTGAATTATGCGAGTAACGCTCAAGTTCCAAGGAACCCTCATAAGGGTCTGTAAAGATCTTTCATACAAACAGCCAAGGAGCCAATTCAAAAGGAGCCACCGAAGGCCCCTCGGATCTCCTATGTCCTCTATAAATCAGACGGGGGCTGGATGAGGAAGCCACAGCTCAGGGATGCCAGGTGACTTATCTATCTCCTCCTCCAAGGAGGCTCCTTAGAGTCATCCAGGAATTAGATGTCGCCTATCACCAGTCCCCCTCAAAGCTCGTGAATGACAGTCTAATTTGTTTGCCCAGGAGACGGTAAGCACTTTGGGAGTCAGACATGTGGTAACAGGCACCGCAAATGCAACGTGTCCTAAAATGAATTCTCTTCTTACCCAAATCTACCACCCCCTTAGAATTTTTATGCTACTGAATGGCACCGCTATCTATATGATTGCTTAGCTGGTAAAACTTCATTCATTCATTCATTCGTTCATCCAACAAGTATCTGTGGCATGTGTCAGTAATGTGCTACCTGCTAGGACAAGGTAATGAGCAAGACCAGATATGGTCTCAGACCTCATGGAGTTTATTATCAAAGAGGAAAAATAAGCATTATTTATCGCATAATAATTGTAAACAAATGTAAAGCCTTGAAAAAGATATGTAGTGTTTAAAGCCTTATAAAATAGGATTTGACCTAATTATGGAGGTCATGGAAATGACAACTGAGCTGTGATCCGAGAGATAGGTGGGAATTCAGTAGGCAGAGACATAAAGGAAGAGTGAGGTAGTCAGAGGAACAACAAATGCAAAAGCCTATGACAGGAGGGAGCATTACAAGCCCAAGGGACTGAGACAAGACCAGTGTGAAAGAAGAGAGAGCAAGGGGAGACCCGGGCAGGAGGACATAGAAGATGGCATCAGGAATGAGGCACATTTGCAGGACTTACTAAGAGCGGGTATTCATCTTAAGAGCAATAGGAAGCAACTGGAGGATTTTTAAGGAGAAAAATGATATGATCGAGTTGTGCTTTGAAATGCACTCTGGCTGTGGAGTGGAGAACAAATTGAAGGGAGCAGCGTGGATCTAGTTGGACCAGTTAGAAGGCCTTTGGGGTACCCCAGAAAGATGCAAATTGTGCCTTGAATTAGAGCGATGCTGACGAAAACGGAAGAATGATGGATTTGAGATCTAGGAGAACATCAACCGGTACTAGGCTTACGGGGGAGATCACTTCGTAAATTATATAAATGTCCAACCACTATGCTGTACACGTGAAACTAATATAAAATAATACTGAATAATTTAAAAATAGAAAAAAGAACACCAACCAGACTTGGTGATAAATTGACTATGGGCTTTGGAGGGAGGGAGGTGTTGAGGACGATCGCCATCCCCCTCTGACTTGTGCAGCTGCATAAATGAAGGAGCCATTGAATGAGAAATGAAATACCCAAAGAGGCCCCCTTATGAACAGGGTAGTGCTGAGGAAGAACGCAGACATCCCACTTGTACACGCTGAGTGTCCGAGGCCTTCGAAATGTCAGTCTGGGAGCCCCTTTGATTCCATTGTCTCCCTGCCCTGCATTCAGTTAGTCACCTGGCTCTACCCGCTCTTCAACTTGTCTTAATTCAGGTCCTTATAATTATCTCCTGGATAATTAAAGCAATCCCCGAGCTAGGCTCTTTGTCCTTCCGATCCATCCATCCCACACTGTACATCTTTCTAAATGTTGCCTCCTCAAAAAGACTCTTTTTGACCACCCATTCTAAAGTACCCTTACCCTATTCCTCTCTAACTTAGTCACTGTGGTTTTTACTTTCTCAAAACATCGAATAAAGTGTTGTATTTTTATGATAGAAACATATATATATGGATGTATACATATATGCCCAGTTCCACTTGCTAAGAGGGCATGGAAGCAATTATACACATGTTGCCCCAGAGCCTGGCTTCTAAATATCCTTCTCCACTGAAAAGATCCAGGGCTCCTTGGAGATATGGTTAATTCCAGGGCTGGAGAAAGGGAAGAATAAAATGATCCTGGAACAAGCTGCTACAACAGATAGTAAGCCGGTGCTCAGAGAATCATGGGGGCAAGTCAAAAGAAATAAGGGTCAGTGTGCAGAGCCTCCCACTGTCAAATCTGGGATGATTTGAACATCAAAATAAATATATTAATTGATTATAATGCACTGAATAAATAAATTAATAACACATGAGTCCATAAGAAGAAAGGAAAAAAGAGAAAGAGAGAGAAAGAGAGAGAGAGAGAGAGAGAGAAGGAAAAGAACTTTCTTATGATAGAATGTAAACTACTGGTAACCAATAAAAAAGAAATTATGGATTCAAAAGTATCAATGATGATAAAAATTAGTGAGTACAAATGTGATGAGGAACAGGATGTTTCCATATTCTCAAAGTATCCCTCTACAAATTATGTATTAAATACAAAGAGGAAAAGAGTAATTTCACAGAGGAGAAACTGGTGAACATCACCTTAAGCAAATAATGAAGGCTTCTGTCACCAGCTTTGGGATGAACCCCACAGCCTGTGCTTGCTGATGTTATAACCTCACTTTAGTGTTACTACTGCCCAAAATGCACAACGTGAATCTAATCATGCAGAACCACCACATGAACCCACGAGGGACACCCCACATAATTGCCCTGCACTATTCAGCAACATAAAGGCTGAAAGCTAAAGCAGAGGAATTGCTCTGGTTAAAGGAGACTGAAGAGACATGACAACGAAATGCAATCTGTGGACTGGGTCCTGAAGCGGGCAAGGGAGATGGGAGGGTGATAAAGACTTTCTTGGGACAGAAGTATACCATGGTAAGAATATATGCTTTTAAAGCATCCATGTCCAATTTACTCTTCAGTTAATCAGGAATATGAGTATCTTATATCAACTTATATACAATTATAAATCAAACAGTAAATATAATAATAAATGAACAATAAAATATAAATTATGTAGACAATTAAAATATACCTAAATAATAAAAACGTTTTTATATTATTGGAGAGAAAGGCAAGGAAAGCCATAGAGTAAATGGAGCATTCTATAAATGTTTAAAGAGGGACTCCTTTGACCAGTCTTGCAAATTTTTATTGATTTGATACGATATCCAAATTAAAAGAAGCATAAAAATGGTTCATTTTTATGTTTGCTGAGTGAATAATAGAGCCCATATCCAACCAGAACCCTCCTCTGCTTAAAATACCTCAGTAGCTGCTCATAGCTGTCATGAGAAAAATCCAAACACCTCAGCAGCCTTCAAGGCCCGACATCCACCAATAGCCCTTTGCGATGTCTCGCATCTCATCTCTCATCACTGCTGATGGCCTACACCGCGGGCTCCCATACTAACTGCTGGAAGTCCCCCATCTTACCGCACTAGACAACACCTACATGCCTTCGCATGTGCCGGTATCTCGGCCTAGAATGACCTTCTCTTAACTTCCTGGCAACTTCTTATTAGGTTTCAAGATGCAGACCAAGAGTTTTCACCTCTGAGAAGGCCTCTCTGATTACCCTAGCTGGAGATGACACAATCTCTTCTGACACATCACACCTCCAGTACCCGCCATGATCACGTCCCATAGACAGGCCTGCCACACTCGGTTCACAGGCCAGCCTTGTCGCACGGTCTGATGGCTGCTTGAGGACAGATTACCACGCACCTGCACGCCCCGTGCTTTGCACACGTCCTGGCACATCACGGGATCTCAGTTAACATTTGCAGCATGAATAGTAGTGTCTGAACTTTCTGCATCTTCCTAGAAACGCCCTGACTTCAGTCTCTCTCATTATTCTCAAAAAGTACAAGAGACTGAGAGAAATGAGTTCTTCCCTTAGTTTACACACAAGGAGAGAGAGGTCTGGAGAGGATAAGATAACAGTGTACCCAGAGCTGGGCTACAGCTGGAATCCAGGTCTCTTGCCAATCAGCCCAGTGTTTTTTCCCAGAAGGTAGGTGGGTGGGACAAGAAGGAAGGACATGCTACTTGTGGTTCGCCTAGTCTATGTCAGACTCTGCACTTCAATAAACTTGCGGCTTCTAGCATCATCATTGCGTTGTAAGAAATCCCGTTTTACAGACAAGGAAATTGAGGCTCGAAGTCCTATCTGTCTGACTGCCAAGCCCATGCCCTTTTCTCTACACATTGCCAGGTGTAGGCCCACCTCTGACCCTCTATCAGAGGACATGAGAGGCCTGAGTCAATCATTCTGTCCCTCAACGGTGTCTTTGAAACCAGCACCACACACAGGCCCACAACACAGCCCACACCCCCAGACCACAGGCTTCATTTCACATGGTTTCCAAACCCAGGATATTTGGGTTGTAAGACAAAACCTCCATTTCCCCAGCAGAAAGTGAACACTATACTCAATTATCCAGCCAAATTGCTGACGCTCACAGACGCTGCCTCACACCAAACGGGTTCTGGTCTCTGGATCCCCAGAGACCTCTTCTGAGGATCCAGGACTGCCCCAGGACTTGGCACTGAGGGGACCCTGGAGCTGGAGGAGGGGAGGCGAGGCTGGCTGGATCACGGAGTCTGGGCAAGGCTCCATTCCCAGGACAGAGATTGCTCCAGGGGAGAAGTGAAGCCGAGACCCAGTACCGACCACCCCAAGGGGGTGCCGGACCAGGAGGGCCTCCCCGCCCCACCCCTGCTTTCCGCAGAGCAGAAGTCTCTGCCTCAGGATGGAAAGGCCAATGGTGCTAATGAAATTCAGGTCCCAGGGCAGAGAAGCCAGGACCTTGGGCCTTCTCCGGGTGGCCTAAAGGGGTGGCTTCTCCTGCTTTCAAGGTCTCTGAACTGGGGGAGGGATCAGTGGACATTCAGACCTGGGATGGAATCAGTGCTGGCTCTGACCTTGAGCAAATCACTAACCCCTACGTGCTTCAGTTTCCCTGTGTTTAAAAGTAGCACCTGGCTCACAGGGCTGGTCCAGAGGTTTCGCAAAGCAAAAGGTGCAAATAACGGAACAAAATGGTTGGCCTTAGTAGATACTAAGTAAATGCGAGTAATTGTGAGTGAGCGTCCCCCTACAGAAGTTCTGACGCTCCCACTCAATAGGCGCTTGGCTACATTTTAAACCTGTTTCCACTTGATCATGGTTCGAGTTGAGGGAATAGCCGGAATCCTCAGCAGAGGCGCAATCAAGTCTCAGCCTTACCTTTTTGAGATAACAGTTACCTGGGAAGGAACAAATACCTCGTCCCCGCTGACCCCCCAACCCACCAGCACATCACCCAGAGCCTTAGGCCAATGAGTCCTCCTTCTCCAGTTGTAACCAAATGCTTTTGGAAGGATTAGTCTTGAATGTGGGCAACAGCCACCAGAGTGGAGTGACGTACTGCGCATAGAGAAGCGGAAACCCAACGCAAGGCCCAAGCCCACCACCAGAGTCCTTCTAAGCGGTATTTAGCGCTAAGCATTCACCTCCGCTGCTCCCCTTTCTAGACACTGATAGCCTTGGACAGGGTAAAATAATCGGTCTTACAGTGAATTAGAAGCTTCACCAACTTTGCAATTTGGTTAGAGCCCTGAACTGCATTCAGATGTCCTCGGTAACCCACATCTCTTGCGAGTAAGAGGTGATAAATGACTCCCTAATCGCTTGGCAGGCCTGAGGCACACTTGTTAAGAAGAAGGAGGGAGTGGGCACTAGCTCATGGCCTCACAGATCCAGGGGAGGGGGCAGAATAGTCCCCTCAAGTGTACCTCCGCATTTCAAAGCCCACACTCCTTGTCCAGAAGGGCCATCCCTGATCAGACACCGTGTGGCCCGGGGGGAGGCAGAGCTGAAGTCCAAGAGACACAGACCTACCAGCAGAGTCCTGGGCCAAGACAGGGTCACATAAGGAAGGGGTGGCCATGGGGACAGGGCCAGGCTTAAGGCAGGGGTCAAACTCCTCCAGGCACCCAGACACTCATGCTTTTGAGACAGGGAAGAGCTGGCAGCTGAGGCACTCAGAGCAGGGGCCATTTATCAATGGCCCAATTCATTCTCCACAATCCCTATTGTCTGAGCCAGCACAGAGATGGGCATTATCTCCCGGAGCTGGAGGAAGAAAAGCTCCAAGACACAGTTTTGAATCAGAGTCCAAAGATACAGAAGCCAAAACTGAGACATATGGTTTGAAAACCAGATAAAGTATTTGAAATTGGAGATGTTCCCAAAAAATCTATGCAATATGGTTCTCATCCTCAGAGAACAAGAGGATGCTCAATTGCTGGCTGCTCATTCACTTATTCTATTCTAATCTTTCTCCACAAAGAATATGGGAGTTTACAGTTAAAGGTGTATATACTATAAAGTTGTTTTAGCAAAAATTAAAAGTCAAAGCCAGGGCTCCAATTAACACACTTACTAGAATGGAACAATATGATGGACTGAGAGTTTCTTAGCAGCCAGAGTAAGAAGGGAAACACAGAAATTATGTTAATAACCTAGGAGTCACACAAACCTGTAGAAATCCCTTGAGCTTTTTAAGCCTTAATTTCATTGTCATAAAAAAGAAAAAAGAGGGGAGTGGGAGGGGCAGGGGAGGGGTGGAAAGAACCACTGACCTAACACAGCTGTTGTGAAAAATTAATGAAATAAAGCATATATTAGATTCAACAAATGGTGGTTGTACTTATCATTATTCTGTTGTTCGATTTCTCTTCTTTAAACTGAAATTATGTGAACTTAGTGAGGCTACCCATGATGCTCTATGTATGATTCTTTATTGTTTTGGTTTGAAATTCTCATTGGCAGATATATTATTCGATTAATAAAAAATGGGGAACCAGCCTGAGACTAAGACACCATGACTTCTCCAGTTTTCCAGAGCCCTTCCTGTGTCCTGATGTTGTTGGGGACTCTCACAAAGAAGAAAGCTAGGGAATTCCTCCTTCCACCCCACCCCTACCTTTACTCTGCAAGAAGACTGTCAGGCTGACCACGGCCTGCCCTTATCGCCAAGGAAATGACTGAAGCCCATCTGCCCCCCTGCATTAGAGGAGTTCATGGAGTGAGAACTCAGGCACTCCTCCAACCAAACCATAAACACTAAGGAAGAGAAAGCCAATGTCACCTTTCTAAAGTCCCTGAAGCTGGGGACTTTACTGAAGGAGCATCTCACTAAGCCCGTCCAGGGGAGAATGACCAGGATGGAGGAGGTCTAGAAGCAATAATAATAACAACAAGAACCAGCTGATATTCGAGGGCACCTGCTCTTCCAAGCACAGTTTAGTGTATCCCCAGTAGTCCCCAAGGGAAGGAGGTCAGAGAGAACAAGACTCTGTCGAGGAAAGAGAAGGAGAGGGTAGAGGATCAAAGCAAAGGCCAGCCCTTCCAGCCTCGTCACAGACAGGAGACTCAAAACAGTGTTGATTAAAACCAAAGAAGAGACAGAATCAGCCCAGCTCAACTCAGCGCTTACATGGCTGCTCAGGCCCTAGTCCACACACAGAAAGACCACTGCTTTTCTGCTGCAGGGAAGCCCAGGGTGTAAACTAGAGCCTGGAGCAAATTACAGGTGTGAGCCCCACCTCAGCCCTGCAAGGTTGGCCTTTTCACCTGTAGGGAGGCAAAAGTTGCTTCCAAGGCCCAGAGCCCGAGGCCCCAGGCTCCATGGGCAGCCTCAGTTCCAGATGCAATGGGACACCTCAAAGGCACTGTAGCACCATCTGCCCTGACCCCCCGTCAAAGCTCCTGCCTTAAGATATTCCCTACAGAGTCCAGTCTCTTGGACTCCTTGTCCAAGATGCCATATGTAGGCTAAAGGGGAACTGAAGAGGGGGCCTGGAGGTTGAGAGTGAGTCAAACTAGGGGGGTGTGTTTGCACATATGCATATTTTAAACATATGGAGGTGCCCGTTGCATATGTGTCATTGTCTGCAGTTATACACGTTAGGAGTACGTGAGTGTTTGCGTGGATGTCCTGAGAGGACCTGCAAGAATGGCGTGTATGGGCAGGAACGTGTACACATGGGCAGCTGGGAGTGTGCGGGTGCAGGTGTTCTGTGAGCGTTTGTGGGTGGGCATAGCTGTGGTCTGCTCATCCCCTCTCAATTTCCTCCTGTCTCTTCTGGTGTGACAGTGGGGTCCCCCCAAGCCGTCTCCCCACTCTGGCCAGCCAGCTGGGGTCACTCCAGTGTCCGGTGAAGGCTCTGAGCTCTTGCCCTGCTCAGTCCTGAGAAACCAAAGCCGCATGACCCACAGAGAAGATACCCCAGGAGGGGACAAGTCAGGTCACCCTCGAAAGTCTGCGTTCAGATAACACGGCTTACTCCAAAGCTTCTGCGGCTATCAGCGCACTCACACACATCTACCCACCTGCACGTGCGTTCACTCAGCCCACCGGGAGCCTCCCTAGCACACATGTGAATGCACTTCCAGGGGAGCAGACATGGTCCGCACAGGGCTGCCTGGGCCACAGACACACGTGCCACCTGTGGGCACACTCCAGACCCACCTACATGTAAGTCCCCCCACACACTAACAACTCTCCCACCCACACTCACATCATGAGGCACATGCTAGAAAGTTCCACATACTAACACTCAGCCCAGTCGCACTCCCACCCATTGGCACTCACACTGACACACTTAGTAGACCCACTATCCAAATAGTCCCAAATATGCTCTGTCCCCATCTGGGCTGGCAGGTCCAGCCCGGCCCCTGCACCCAGCCAGCAGTGTGTCTACTTACTCTGAGGAAGCTGGCGGGCTGGACGGGGTGCCTGCAGCAGCCAGCGGTGGCAGGGCGCCGCTGGGGCTCCAGAGGCCGTGCGCAAGTGGCTGCGCTGGCCCAGCCCAGCCCGAGGGGCCGCCCGCTGCCCCGCGCCCCCGCCCCGCTCTGCCCCCGCGCAGGCTCCCCGGGCCGTGGCAGGACCTTCAACAACAGCGCGCTCCCAGCCAAGCCTCTGTCCCGTCCCGCGTCAGCCTCCGCTGCCTGGAGTCTCAGCCCGCTGGCTGCGAGGCTATTTTGGTGTCCCCGGCAGTGGAAACGTCGCGCTCTGTGGGGAGCGCTGGAATGGGGACGCAGTCAAGTCTAATTAGAGACCTGGCTCACCCCAGGCTGGGCGGGAGTCACCGCGGGCAAGCACCCGGGAGCCTCAGTGCCGATCAGGCGGGGGTACCCACATGCACCCCTCATGCCAGCATCTGGAGAGGGGAAGGGAATGCGGCGTGATCAGTTCCCTTGGAGCTGAAACAAAATAAGGAGGGTTTTGGGTGCGGTTCACACGCTCTGCGGATGGAGCCGCCAAACTTTGAGCAGCCCCCAAATGCCTGGAATGCGACTTGGTTTATTCACCACAGGTGCTTCCCTTTGGAACCTAAGTCCCACATAAGATCACAGACCTCCAGATCACCGACCTGCCAAAAATGACAGAGGCTCCTTCTAACTTGGGGCACATCAAACTTCGCCTCTGGATTTCTTTGTGTCCCATGGCTAACTCTAGAGAAAAGGCTGATTCCTACCCAAACACTCAGGAATGTCGCATTCCTGAACTGGAAGCTTCAAGGTCATCCCACCTAACTCCTTCCACCCTGCTAACAAAGGAGGGGGGGCAGTGACACGCTGGAGGGTCTCAACCTACATTTAAGGGTCACTAAGGAAAGGCAGCCCCTAGCCTCCCTTGGTCCTTCTTCCCAAAGTTGAATCCTGTCATTGGCAGGAAGTTCTCCTTGGTGCCTAACCTAAATCCCTTGTGGGCAAACTATGTCAATGTGCCTGCACTAGGTGTTCAGGAGGAGAGAGGCTGGTTCTATCTCCTCGCACAATGACCACTCCAAGGTCCCATCTCAGCCTTCTCTCCTTTCATGCTAACATCACTGTTCCCTTTTTCAGGCCCTGGCTAAAAATGACTATTGCTCTCTGGCCCCGGACACATTGCACCTCCTGACATTAACTCAACAGCCTCAGTTCTCTTGGAGGCCCCAGGTGCAGTGGGTATCGAAGTCATTTCCCCCAGACAAACCAGCTTTCAACTCTAGACTCCATCCATCCGGAGACAGCCTGATCCAGTCCCCCGGTCCCCCGAGTGTGTAGTTTCAACTCCTATCTCAGCAAAGGTTGTCTCAGAGCCTGGGGACAGAGTTTGGGCCCCAGCCATCCACATGGCTGGGCATTAACACTGGAGTTTGAAGAATGTTTTCTCTGAGTCCATTTATGTAAGTAAGGTAGTGTAATAAAAGTAGTGTCGACTTCGTCCTTAAAGATACCTGACTTTGCCTCCTGCCTCTACTACTTTCTAGCTTTGTGTCCTTGAACAAGTCGCTTAACCTCTCTGAAGCTCGGTTTTCCCATATTTACACTGACAACCATAATAGTTCATGTGCTAAAGCATGAGATGAGATCAGGAATGTAAAAGTACCTAGAAAGCTAAAATATTTTTTGGTGTGCTAGAAATGGAATGAGGATAAATATTAGCAAAAAGCCTGAGAGGTCTTTTATTTCCAGGACTCAATTCAATGCCTGGGTTTCAGGGCAAGAGAGAAACAGGTTTGGTTTGCTAAATATTCCCTTAGGACACTTGGTATGAATGTCCCCCACCGGCACCCCACAAGGTGTGCACCCGCGATTGGAAACACACGCGTGCAACACACACACATCCACTTTCCCAGATACGTACTGCACAGCCCAGCCTCCTCGGCTCCTGTCGGCCCCATAGGCCCCCGCCGCCTATACCCTTGCTGGCTGCCTCTCCATTCTCGGGAGGCCGCCTCATGGCCCCAGTCTTGGCTGCAGCGACTCCAAGTTTCCCTACTGAGGCCCATGGGGGCAACTCCTCTCTCCTTGCCCATCCTTCTGGGCCATGGCCCCAGCAAGAAAGGCCTGAATCTCAAGGCAAAGATGGCAAAGGCGTTCTCTGAGACAGTCCAGAACTGAGGCCACCCGAGGGACTCAGAGTTGGAGCATCATCCCCCTCGACCCCCTCCCTCCCCTCGGCCTGCCTCCCCGTGCTGTCCTGCTTAATTCTTAATGGAAATTCCATCCCCGGCGCCAGCCCTGGCTGGCTCATGGAGTCCAGGCTTGGGCCAACAGCAAACTCCACCCAGAGACAGGAGGCCTGCCTGGTCATATAAACACAGATACACGCATATACACATACGTACACAGGCAGATGAGCAGAGACATTCACAAATGCAGAGATTCTTACCCAAACACATCCATA
>PVJD01009372.1:0-63462 GCA_004026545.1 Mormoops blainvillei | reverse complement strand
CGCGGAATCCATCACATGTTCCAGCTGCCTCATTTTGAAGTTATATTCATTCTTTTTCTGTTCTACTTCCTCTTTCTTTTGGTTTAACTAGGAAAATCAACAAATGTAAGGTTACAAGTTAGAAAATAATATGGAACCCATGGTCTAATTAGAACAGTCTATCTTCCTAAGGTATGTAGAAATAGGCGTTTTATATTTTGGGGAGGATTTGATTAATAATCAAAAGCACCACCCTGGCTGGTGTGGCTCAGTGGATAGAGTGCTAGCCTGTGAATCAAAGGGTCACTGATTTGATTCCCAGTCATGGCACATGCCTGGGTTGCAGGCCAGGTCCCCAGTGGGGGGCATGTAAGAGGCGACCACACACTGATGTTTTTCTTCCTGTCTCCCCATTTCTCTAAAAATAAATAAAATAAAATAAAAAGCAGCAATATATTAAAACATAGCAACTTTTAAAGTAATAAACTGTAAAACCTGGAGCTGCTATTTGTGTCTGTATACCTTAGTTACTACTATAACCTTCTCATCACCCTGTCTCACAAATTTGTTACACTTTTTAAATAAAACTCTGTTTTGCCCCGGCCAGCACGGCTCTGTTGGCTGAGCATCATTCCGCAGAGCGGAAGGTCGCCGCTTTGATTCCCAGGCAGGGCACAAGTCTGGGCTGTGGGCCGGCCCTGGTTGGGATGCTGGCAGGCAACGATGGATGTTTCTTTCCCTCCTTCACCCTCCCTTCCTCTGTCTCTAAAAATGAATAAATAAAATCTTAAATAAAAACAACAACAAAGCTTTGTTTTTAGGCTTCACAAAGGATCAAAGGGTCATTCGAGGAAAAACACAAAATATCAAAGAGCAGCAGCCAAAGGAGGATGAAAGTGAGCCATAGCCCCGCCACAGCGGTTGGAGCCCGTGGCCCGTGACAAGGGCTGGAGGCGGGCAGGAGGACGGCCAAGCGAGCCCGAGCACCCGCGAACAGCGCAGCCCTCTGGAGCCGGCGGCCGCGCGGCTGCCCATGCAGGGGCGCCCCCCCGGCCCCCCAACCCTGACCAGCTCACCTGGTGCTGGAGCTCCTGGATCAGGGCCTCCTTCCTGGTCAGCTCCTCCTGGGCGGACTGCAGGAGCCCCGAGTGCTTTCTCGAGGCCTCGGTGAGCATGTTCAGCTGCTCGGTAGCGTGAGCCAGGTCCTCGCAGAGCATGTCCCTCTGTCAGGGCCCAACCCCACACAAGCAGGATTTCTTAGCTACGGTTCTCCCGTAAGGGTCTGCAAGTCATTACTATGTGCGATTTTTAAAGGTTAAGAGAAGGTTTTAAGGGAGAGCGTTGTCTCTTTTTTTCGCGTGCGTGGTGGTCCGTTCCGAGACAAACCAAGCAGTCCAAGTTAGGGAGCAGGCCTAGAGACAGACGCCACGGCGAACACCCACAGGTGCCCCAGCCGAGGCCTAATGGCAGGCTGCTCTCCCTTCCCCTCGTCCCGGGTCAGTTACAAGAACGGAATGTGGTATTAGCACAAAGAAAGAAGATAAATCAACCAGACAAACATAATAATGTAATCTTATGTATTAATACCTAACTACTCTGGGGAAAATAGCTCTAATTATGGCCTATTCCTTTAAAAATCCTCTATTTATTCACCAGTAACCTCCATGTGCACATATACATATTGACAAGTAACAAAGTACCAAACAGAACCGTGATGTGTTAACGGTTACCTCAATGTCTTCCGAGATTATTCTCAGTCTAAGCGTTTCTTTCAGATCCAGAATCTCTACTTCCTGTCTCTTAGTTAACACTTTGCTCTCTTCTTTGTCAACCAAAGCAGAATTGTATTTACACTGCGGAAAAGAAAGTTGTGATATAAGAACTGCCTGCTTTATTATCTGTACTTTTAGATGAAAACCAACTTAAGAATGATTCCAAATTCCAAGGTCATGACCCTATTAACACAAATTAACCCAGTCACTACTTGTTGAATGAAGGGATGAAAGAACAGATGCACGAATGACCAAAGAAGTGGGTAAGTCCTATAGGTGCCAGTGACAAACACCTGCCATCAGAAATAAAGGTGGCGGCAGCAAGCTCCACATGGAGTAGAGGAGTGGGGGACTCTGACGACGACCCTTGCCTTGTTGCAAGGGAAGGAGGAAGCAGGACCCTCCACCCAAGACGAACTCGCACTGCGCGCCCGCATGTTAAAGGCCCTGCCGGCCCTGCAGACGCAGACGCCAGGCCCCGGGCAGCTGTGAGTGGCATTTGCAAGTCTACCTGACCACAAAGTCTTTTTTCTGGTGAAGCATCTGTTAACCTCCTGAGCAACTATGAAGTGTGTTCCAGGCCAAATTTAATGCCTTTTTGGGAACAGAACTTACAGTGATGTCCTTCAGTTCCTGCTTCAGGGTATCTATGGTCTCTGTTTTCTCACAGACCGATGTTCTCAGCTCCTGGATCTGGCTCCTGAGGTCAGCGACAGCTTCCTAACAGGGACAGAAACAATAGCTTCACACCCAGTGACAGGAAGGAGATCATCTTTAAACAACAGATTGTTTATCTTTCCTCATGAAAACAGAAGTCAGTTTCATTTGAGCAAAATGTCACATTATATTATTAATGTTCTCAATTTATATTTCATACCATTTTACTTAATCATATCCTTTGGTTTTATGAATAAGAGCTAGACACAAGGGATTTATACCTAATATTATACTTAAATACACACATCATATTTATTATTCTAGCTAAAGGCAACACCAGGGATATGAGACTTTGTTTCATGGGACTCGGGGTCAACAAGAAAGGCCACGCTAACAGCATCCTAGTTAAAAGGGGCAGGATAAGTTTTAGAAACACTGCCATTGAGAGAAACGGAACAGTCTGCACTTGAAGTTATGTGGAAAATTAATGTAAATAACAGACCTCATTCTCTAGAAACCTTGGAAGATGAACAGGACACAGTGGCGAATGGAAATGCTAACTATCAGTCACCCTCAGAGCAGGAGACTGAGAGGTCAAAGCAACTTGTGTAAAGAAAACACAGAAGGATGTGGCTTCACCTGCCACCTACCTTGTCAGCTTCTCTAGACTTCTCCAGGGAATGGATGAGTTTTTCGGTGGCACACAAACTCTCTTCTAGTCTTTGTACTTTTGCCATCTATGGGGGAGTGGGGGGTGGAAATGAATATTTTTAGAAAAAGAATTAAATCGCAAAGTTAACTATACACATTAGAACAAGCTGAAATCTGTTTTTCATATTATAAAGTGTACACTAGGAGTAATACTTGAACACAGTAAGGTAGGTTAAAAGACTCTGGTTTTGTGGTCTCTATTAGGAGACCACCAACAAATTACAAAAATGGCCATATAGGAGTTAGAAATATAGAGCTGAAAAATAATACAAGCAACCAAACACTCCACCTTTTTATTACCAATTTTCTTTCTTTCTTTCTTTTATGGTTTTATTTACCTTTAGAGAGAGGGGAAGGGAGGGAGAGAGAGGGAAACATCAGTGTGTGAGAGATACAGCCACCGGTTGCCTCTCGCACGCCCCCAACCAGGGACCTGGCCCCTGTAACCCAGGCATGTGCCTTGACAAGTAATCGAACTCGTGACCTTTTGGTTCGCAGGCCTGATTACCAATTTTCAATGTATGAAAGCTGAGACACTTGTTATAACAAGCCTCTTTTGACATCACGAAAAACTACAAAGCTCAAATTTTCGAGCCAGAGTACAGGACATTTACCTGCTGCTCACACTTGGCCATCTCCTTCTGTTTCTCCTGACGTACAGCCTCAAGAACATCTAAGATTTCTCTGGAAAAGAAGAGGTATATCTTACTCATGAAAACAGGAGATATTTATACAGAAGATCAGTGCAATGCAACTAAACTTTATTAGATACAAACTTGATGTTAGGCTTTGTATCCCAGTATGAGTCATCAATTTGAACCCACTTCTTCCATAATTATCGAATGAAAACCCATTTTTGTGTCACAAGTTTATCTTTCTTCAAAGTGCTTAGGATTCCCAAACATAACATCCAACATATTGTGCATATTTGGTTATTACCTATCTCTCTGTGCTAGAATGTAAAACTCATGAGAACAGGGATATTGTTCACTGTCTTATCTGTAAACGTTCTAGTGTTGGCCAGAGTAATGCCTGGCTTGCCAGATATCACCAAGTGTTTGAATGAATAACTACAAGTTAACTGTTTCCCAGCCAGACAGTTGCATCCATTATATGCATTCACCATTGTATACCAGGGCCTAGAAGAGACTCTTGTCTAATAGTAAGAACTCCATAAGCATCTGCTGAATAAACAAATACCGATTCTTCTCCTAAGACTAATATCCCCTGGTTGGCTGGGCCCAAGAGACTGACAGATCACCAAGGAAAAGAACTTGGAGAGAGAGGGAAGAAAGACAATGGCATTCATATTAAGGGACCAGGAGGAAAAAAGGGCAGCTAGAAAAGCAGTAGGAGAGACAGAAATAAGAATCAATCCCCACCTTCCAATAATAAACACTGATTAATTTATAGAAGACCCTGAGCTCTGATCACCACCATTCATTTAAAAAGTACCATGGCTAGTTACTGAATGCTTGAAAAAATTAAGTTTATCTACACAGTCATTTATTAAAAAAAAAAAAAGATATTCATTTTTGGAATGCTTTCGAAAAAAATAACTTTGCAGGGTATTAACAATTAAGAAAAACAAGATAAAGAATGTGGTAGTAAATGATATTCTAGTTCACTAATGGAAAAGATAAATAGCACTCACTTAGAACTGTTTTCTTTATCTTCTTCAAATTGTAATAATAATTTGTTATTGCGTTCTTTTTCTGCCTCAAAAAGCTCCATCAAATTCTAAAAGACAACGTGACATCAGATTTTAAGTAACTGTTTACTAGCAACGTGTAGGTAACAAACACATCAGTACTTCCTGTGGTGGCAGGTCAAAGACCAGGCCAGCACAGGAAGTTAGGGAGAAGCCCCAACAGTGCCTGCCCTGCACCCCAGGGGGCGGCCACACACCCGGGACAAATGTGGGGATAACCAATACCTTTCTTAACTTACATTCAGATCAGATTTCAGAGTCTCATTTTCTTTTTTGCAGTTTTGGAGGTTTTTGGAAAGTTGGTCAATTTCAAACTTCATTACTTCTTGTAAGTTTTCATAGGAATCCTGCAGGCAGGCTTTGCTCTCAAGAAGCTTTTCATTTTCTAATCTTTATCAGGAAAACATTTTTACAATGGTAAATATAAACATTAAATGTAGTTCTAGTCAGATTGTCTGCAGTTCGATTTATCCCAGCTACAGACCATTCCCAATTTACAGAAGCCTTGACTGATTAAAGATCCTCAAGAACTTATGTAAAATGTCCACGATGCACAAACATGTGAGACAGGTTGAACCACAGCATAGTGTGACAGACAAGGCAGGGTGGGCGTGTCAGCCTGTAGCCATTTTCTTCCTCATTCTTTCTCCCGTGGTTTCAATCAGACATGCTTAATTGATTGGCAGTTGAGAATGATGCCAATTTAGGGGGTTCCAGACAGAACCCTCATGTAATCTAGGGACTGGCCATTAATTTAGTTTTGTGGATAGCTCAACTCTATCCATTCATTACATAGTCACCCAATTCTACGAAGGTTTTTCAAGATGGCAAATGTGGCTTCGATCTGAGTTTAGAGTGTAAACTCCCTCAAGACAGAACTATCTTAATTCATATGATTACTATTTACTGCGTTTTAGGTTTTCGCCCTCCGGTTCAGCTTCCCAACATGCCATGACGCACCCAGCATCCAGAGCTCAGCCAAGAACTAGCAAACAATAAACCTGGCTTTTGGGCCATCCAAAACAGATGTCCCAGCTTTCACACAGACGATTACTAGACAGGGATCTAGCTCTTTACTGAGAGCAGAGTAGAAGCAACAAATTACAAAGTGGTAAAAATCAGTTGCTAAAGATAAGTGTGTAGACAATAGATGGTAGGGAGGGAGAACAGATGTATTTATAATACAAACTGTATACATAAAGCAAGTAAAATAGTTCAAGAAACACATCTGCAGGGAGAATGCCACAAGGGAGCAAAAGCAGCCTAGTACGAGATGTCCTCCCTGTGAAATCTGAGACATTGAGAACAATTAAATTATGTCCAATTTAAAAAGCAAGGAAAAGCATGATGTTTTTAGGATAGAATTTAAGTATATAGCTAAATATAGTGTATTCCTAACATTTTAGATCTAGTTCAACTAATATGTAAACATGAGGAAATTAAGATCCAATAAGATTAATGGAGTGACTTTTCAAAAAAATCACCCAGAATTAGTTTATGACAGAGCCAGGATTAGATTCAGTGATTCAGATATTATAAATAAATGCCAGGTGTAAGAAGAAACAACAGCCCTGCCCTGGCTGGTGTGGCTCGGTGGATTGAGTCCCAGCCTGTGAACTGAAAGGTTACCAGTTCAAATCCTAGTCAGGGTGCATGACTGGGTTGCAGGCCAGGTCCCCGCTTGCAGAGTGTGTGAGAGGTCCGACTCATGTATCTCACACAAAGATGTTTCTCTCCCTTTCTCCCTCTCTTCCCCCTCTCTAAAAATAAATAAAATCTTAAAAAACAAAAAACCCCCAGCAGCCCTGACTGGTGTGGCTTGGTTGTTTGGGCGTCATCCCCCAAAGTGAAAGGTTGCCAGTTTGATTCCCGGTCACAGCACATTCCTGGGTTGTGGGTTCGAGAGGCAACTAATTGATGTTTTTCTCTCATACTGATGTTTCTCCCCTCTCTTTCTCTCCTTTCCCCCTCTCTGAAAATAAAAAATACATCTTTAAAAGAAAAAACAACAGTGTACCCAATGATAAATGGCACCTGCCCAGCAGCCTTGGTGCTGGGGACACAGCACAGGGTGGCAGAGGTTGTGCTGACTCAGCACACGCCCTCTAGAGGGAAGGAGAGATCCCAGGGCAGCCAAGGATCACCATGCAGAGATGTGGGTCCCGTGCCGCCAAATTGTCTAATTTTTTAAAAGATGCTAAAATATGGATTGTTTTAAAATAAGAAAGCTCTCATTAAAAAATAATACTATGCTAATTTAAAAAAACCTGGCCGGCCCAATAAGATGTCCATGTGTAGATTTGGCCTACAGATCTCATTTTCTTCCACTATTTTATTTTTTATTTAATTAAAGATTTTATTTATTTATTTATTTTTAGAGAGAGGAATGGAGAAAGAGAGGGAGAGAAATATCTAAGTATGAGAGAAATATCAATTGGTTGCCTCTTGCATTCCCCCAACCTGGGACCTGGCCCGCAACCCAGGCATGTGCCCTGACTGGGATTTGAACTGGTGACCTTTGGGATCACACATCAGAACTCAATTTACTGAGCCACACCAGCCAGGGTTCTTCCTCTATTTTGATTCCTTGTTGTATAATCGGAAAACATCCAACAGCTACAGGTTTTAGTTTCTGCAGCCTCTGTAAAAATGGACTCAAGGCTGCCCACTAGCAGGTTTTCTAGGCTGAGCAGTCACATGCATGTCACACTCACCACACCACCTTCAAAGTGTCCACTGAATTACTGCTGCAGACCCAGGAGGCAATGCCAAAAACACAAAATAGTTTTGAGTTACATTTTACAAAAGGCTGAAATTAGCAAGGGGGAAAAAATAGCAATAACCAACAACCTGATCTTAGATTACTCTGCTTCTCTACTGTCAGCACTAGACAAACTGGCCAAGCACTGGGGTTGCTGTGGACCATGACGACAACTACAGACTTCGTTCCCGTGCTATCCCTTCTTCTCGTGAGAGCACACCTCTTCCTCTGGAACAGGCACATCACTTGTGGGGCCAACACCGCCTCACACCCCTGCTAAGTGACTAGTCCAAAGGTAAGCAGATGACTCAAGCGAGACCAATTCCAGTTCTCCCTCAGGCTGATATATGGCTGCCGGGAGGCAGGATTTCTTCTCAGGAGTTGGTATGCTAGGAGACAAATATGGTGCAGTCAGGCCGTCTGTTCCCTGCCACACAGAGGAAGGCCCTCAACAGGACAGAATGAGGGCAACCCAGAGGGAAGCAGAGCGGGGACTGAAACGGAGGGAGAGAGAGAGCAGGAGAGACAGAGAGAATGACGCACACTGACAATACTGTTTGAGACACAACCTGGTTTGTCCCTGAAATCAAAATCACTTCCAAGCCTTCCCAATACTGTGAGCCAATAAATTAACTTTTGGTTTAACTAGTTTCAGTTGGGTTTACAGCACGTGCACTTCTAGGAGTCCTGGGTTACAGGCCAACCATAACAAAACCGCTCTACCTGACATTATCTAGTTGAAGCTGTACATGCATGTGTCTTTCAGAAAGGTCACTGAGTTCTTTCTCCTGACTCTCCTTGAATGAACTATACTCCAGTTTCACCAAAGACAGCTCCTTGTCTGCAGAATGAAGAACGACTCGCAGGTCATGCACCTCACTTTTCAAAACTAAAAGACAAACAAAATAAATCCTCAACAGGCTTCTCTACACATATATTTTACAACGTAGGCAAATAAAAACTATAGGTATCTTCACACAATCAGCAAAAGAAAGTTGATGTTGCACAGCCAGGGGGTAGATGTCTAGGAGAACTGAGAATTCTATTTTCTCCCTCTCCCATGCTCATGGTTTTGGTGTATTTCTACCAAAAAAGGAAGAATTAACACCATTTGTCCCTGGTTTGTAGATTACATGATTTTCTACATTTAGAATGTGCATCAAAATTCTTTATAAGAAAAAAAATTCAGGGTATATAATATATTTTAATTGACCTAATCTTAGTTACTGAAAACCCCTTGGAAATGTGTCAGAACTTTCTAACATGAGTTAAACACTTCTGGTCTTCTAAGGGAACTCCAATTGAAAGTAAAATTAGGTCATTTCTTAGACAAAAAAAAAAAAAAAAGAAAAAAAGAAAAAAGAATGACTATCTTTTTTGTTTGAGCATTCTTACAAACTACTGCAAATATTTTGATGAAAAACAAAATAAATGGAAAACAACAACAAACAAAATGGGAATTAATGACACTCTTACATCTATGAACATAATTTGTGCTTTGTTTTGTCATTTTTGAAACATTGTTCAAAACTATAATTGAACAATGAAAATAAATGGTTAATAAAAACCAAAACATTATTCATCCTATGAATTCAAGCTAATTCATTTTCAAAGTGGGATTAAAACTTTAAGCCAACGGCTGCATCGTGCATTTGTGAGCGGTCCTGAAGCCCGTTGCCCTTCACTGTATGTACTGCTTTTACTTACCGCTGTCAGGCAAACTCAAGTCTGGCTGTCTAATTAGAACAAATGAAAAACAACTAACCAAAAACACAGGGACAAGACTCATCCATATGAGTAAAAAGATACTGAATTCCAGCATTCAGATTAAAGCCCCGAGGTGTTCAAACTTACAGTCATTCTTAGTTTGAGTGTCTCGCAGCTGCTTTTCAAGGTCATTCAACTGTGAGAGATGCTCTTGCTGCTGTTTGGTCCAATCAGTTCTCTCTGATGAGAAAAGCTGTGGGAAAGAGATCACCTTACTGGAAAAGGCATACTGGCACGCTGAGACACACGCCGAATCATTACCTTGTTTCTCTTCTGAAAATCTAGTTTTAAAGTCTCTGTCCAGAAAAAAATGGGCTGTTCCCACAACTTCAGTGAGGATACCCAAAAAAGTAAGGATCCTTGCAGGCCCCTGAACCATCCATCCTGCAAGGGGTCCAGGTGCACTAGGGACTAAGACGGCCAGAGCTCAGCCTGCGGGTGTGTCTCATCATCGCAACAGTATGCGAAGGAACAAAGTGGAGACTACAACTCAAATCAGCCTTGACCGGGACTCTGTGAAGTCATTTTCTTCCCAACACTCTTCCTCTGAGGGTTAGACTCACCTTCCTGAGGCCACACTCTCGGTCTTACCTCCTGCATTTGTGTAGAATGATGCTCCAGTTTGTCAATGCGCTGCTGAAGCTTCAGGTTTTTATGCTCTTCTTCATCCAACTTGACTTGAAGAGCACTCATTTGTTCCTTCAACACAAAAACTTCAGTTGTCAAAAAGATTTTTAACGGGAATTTCAAACATTCCACCATTTCTTTTGCATTAAAAAAACAAAACTCAGAACCTCATACGGACAAAGGTATGAAAGGCCAGTTTGGAGCCAGAAAACAATTTCAAAAGACTACACTAATGACTTCTTATATTTCAGAATTATACTTGTGATCCATCAAAGTGGATAAATGAAACACATAGGAAAGAAATGATTAAAATTAAAATCATGGATCGAGCCATAGAGCTATCTTGAGACTTCCGAGAAGCTTTCTCAGGGCTACACAGAGTGACTTCGCAAGAAAGGACAACATGCCATAAAAAGGGCAAAATTTTGGAATTTGGGGTGGTGGCTCATTCTAAATTTTACTAGACAGTAGAAAAGCTTTTTTAGAACCATGCTCTGGCTGATGTGGCTCAGTGGACTGAGCTGGTTCAATTCCCAGTTTAGTGCACATGCCTGGGTTGCAAGCCAGGTCCCCAGCAGGGGCGCACAAGAGGCAATCACACATTCATGTTTTTCTCCCTTTCTTTCTCCTCCCTTCCCCTGTCTCAAAAAATAAATAAATAAAATATTAAAAAACAAAAAAAGAAAAAGAAAAAAAGAAAGAGAGAACCAAAGCCCCAGGACATTGGAAAATGACTTGCTAAATATTGCAAAGTGAATTAAAAGAACAACAGTACGTTCATTTCTAAGCCAGGAACTTTACACACCCATACTTAGAAAGATACTAAATGGGTCTGAAAACGACAAATTATAGAGTTAAAATGATAAAGAAAACTTGTTTACATAAATGTCTATTTATGTCTTCCGAAACTAAACAGTACCTGCACCATTCTAAGCTCTTCGGAAATGGCCTCAAAGGCTTGCTCATTCATCTCAGGTGGGGCTGGCTCATTGAGGATATCATGGTCTAATTTGCTAGGATTCTGAGTGTGCATAGACCCCAAGCTCCCCGTTTCAGGGCTTAATTTTTGTGCTGGTCGAGACCAAAGTTGGTACGTCTTGGTTGGTGTCGTTATAATCTGCAGTAAAAAATGATTATGGGAAACAACATTAGCACGTATGAAAAATATAATTGTACGAACAGAGAGGGTAAAATTAAAGCTCAATTAATAAAGAGAAGAAAAAGCATCTTTGAAAGGCAGTACAGAAGTGCCCAAGTGGAAACAAATCTATCAGTTTAATGCAGACTTTTAAGCATTTCTAATAAGATTTAGAAAGATAAAACTTGATAGGCCGATTCCAAACCTTATACTAAGAATAAATGTGTAAGAAGATAAAAAGAACAAATGTGGGAGACGTCCCTGGCTAATCTAAATACATTGTAAGCACAGGAACGGTGGTTTAGGAGTACATTATTAGCAAACAAATAGTCAAATAGAACATTGGGAGAAAACACAAAGTCCAGAAATAGAACAATTTATTGGTGAAAATGAAAAATGTGTCTTTTAACTTTTACTTTAAAATTGAAATACCTTTTTGGCCAACCAAATTAGGGGGGGGGGGAAACACGGACCATTGAAAAAGTTAAATGTCTATGCCATACCACTCGAAAATAAAACAGCAGATGCATAAAAGTAGTAAAAGAGAGTAGAATATGCTGATGATGCTGAGATTGTCTGAGCCTTTAAAAATGAATGAAAGAAGCTCTGACTGGCGTGGCTCAGTGGGTTAGGCATCGCCCCACAAACAGAAAGGTCACCAGTTCAATTACATGCCTGGTTTGCAGGCCAGGCCCTTGGATGGGGGTGTGTCTGAGTGGGGGTACGTGAAAGGCAACCTAATGTTTCTCTCACACACTGATGTTTCTCTCCCTCTTTTTTTCCCCCCTTCCCCTCTCTCTAAAAATAAATAAAATCCTTTAAAAATTTTTTTAAAAACAATAAAAATGAATGAAAGAAGTCATAAAGGTAAAGAAACAATAAACCTGGCTATATCAAAATTTTAAAACTTCTGTATAACAAAAGGATCTCATACAAAGATGAAAAACAAAGAACATGATGTGATGGCAGAATATATTGGCAGTCAGTATAACAAAGATTAACACATAAAAGCTCCTACAAATCAAGTGGTAGAAAAATGGGCTCTTTTCTGCTCTGGCTGGTGTGGCTCAAGGGTTTGAATGCCGGCCTGCAAACTGAAGGTTAACTGGTTCGATTCCCGGTTAGGGCATATGCCTGGGTTGCTGGCCAGGTCCCCAGTAGTATGAGAGGCAACTGATTACTAATTACTGTATCTCTCATACATAGATATATCTCTTCCTCCCTTTCCTTCTCTCTAAAAATAAATAAATAAAATCTTTAAAAAAGGGGGGCTTTTTCATAGAAAAGAACAGACAAATGGACAATGAACACAGAAAGATGTGTGACCTCGCTAAAAATGAAAATTAAGGTTTTAATTTTTCTTTCCCAGGAGGCAGGTACTTTATTATCTCATTTAATGCTCTAATAAACCTTAAAAGCAAGTAAATTACCCTCATCTCCAATTCACAGACAACAAAAATGAGGCTCAGAATTTAGGGGACCCTATGTGAGGGTTGTCGCAGATGAGAATTTGAAGCCAGGTCTGACTCCACGGTGTACTCTCCTGCCCCACCCTGCCACTGGGCCCACATCAGAACACTGGGACTAGTGTTGCCCGGGCTTAGCTGCCCGCAAGGGACTCTGTCTGTGCCTGGAGGTAATCTGCGCGGACCCCGTTGATAACAAAATGAGACAGCAGTGGCTGACGGCTGAAGTACTTATTGCTTCAGATGATCTACCTTCAGTGTTTCAGCATGAATTTTATTCAGCTGAGAAACTTCTTGCCGCTTGCAGACTTTTGTTGCTTCCAAAAGGTTTTCAAGATTAAGATTCGCTTTTTGCAAAGACTGAAGCTCCGATTCTAATTCTAGCTGCCTTTTCCTAAAAGATATTATAAAATTGAGCACGGTAGGTAATCAGTAATATCATACATTCGTAGAGTACTTTATACTCTCACATGACTTTATCGTTACCTCTTTAAATTAGAAATATTCTTAGATTATTACCCTCACTTTCCAACTCGGTAAAACACAGCTCAGAGAACGACGGCTGTTTACGGGGCTCACAAGGAGACAGCAGAGCTCCAACCAAAAGCTCAAACAGTCCACAATGATGCCATATGTGACATGGTATTTAAAAAACACTTCTTTATATTTTAGAATAGGATTAATCTTATAATACAAATGTGGTTTTCCTTTGTTTTCTTTAACACACAGAGCAACAAGTAAGAACAATAACATGAAATTTCTAAAAATCCAGATTCAATTCATAACATTAGTGATTTAAATATATTGACCAGATAAAATACTTTACTATCTAAGTTCAATAGACACTCATCTCAACATTAAAACATTCCTATTATTTTTAGTTCATTAAATACATTATTAAAGAGCTAGAAATTTGTCAATTATACCTCAATTTAAAAACGATGAGTAAAAACAAAACTAGAAGCAAGCCTTTTTCCCCTTGACACTGACATGTCAAAACAAGTCAATACTTCAAGTAAAATGCTGAATTAAACTGACAATGTCAAACGCTAAAATAAATCAACACTAAAAGGTATAAAAATAAGTAAGCACGAATGTGCATTTATACTTTACCTAGTTAGTTCTTTGTATTCTTCATACTCTTGCTTTGAATTATTCAGCTCGGTCTGAATTTGTAGGAGTTGTGCTTTCAGCTTCTCAGTGTTTGCTAATGAACGTGGCTCTTTTGCAGCTTTAGGAGAAAAGGCTTGCTGACCTGATAATAAGTCCACAACTTGGTCTTTGAAAGACAAAAATAACAGAATACATTTTCTAAATTCTCTGCCAGGTATCCATTTTGAAGCATAAGGAGAAAAAAAATGAGAAATGAGTTGGAAGGTGAACCCTGAAACACACGAGCCTATAACTCAGGAGGAGACACAGATACAACACAACCCGACAAAAAGCATTAGAAGTTGTATTCCAGAAGCTGAGATGCCACAGGATGGGACACAGGCGGGTTTAAGACAACACCGTAGGAGCAAAGCCTGAAGAGCAACATGCACGAGCTGGAGAGAGAGACGGTGCCAGGTAAGTCTGGCAGGAATTAGTACTAGTGGCTAATGTTAACAGCCAACGAATTCAAGGAAAGAAAACAAATAGCAAAAGCAGCAAGTTGAAAGAACTTGGCATCGCCTAGCAGGTTGGAAAGATTAATTTTCAGGGATTGCTTGGAAGCCTGAATATGCTGAAGAGCGAGCGTGCCCCTGTCTCAGTGTGGGGACATCATGTAACAGTTGCCTAGAGAATGGTGTCTATTTTGAAGATGATAGGGTCCAGAAATTACCACTATTATTTTTCAAGTGTAGTAAGTCAAGATACAGTTGAGGTCAAAATGGCCAGCAAAATACAGAGCACTGTAGGGAAAAGTAAGTACAGAAAAACTGATTTTAAAATTATATATAAAATCTTAGTCTCTCCACAACCCAAATACTGAGAAGTTTATTCTTTTATTAAGTCATAAACAGGATAGAAAAAAGCTTGGAAAAGAAAATTTCAAAAAGCAAGTAGACAAAGAGGCTTCTTTACAAGTACAGAATAAAAGGATTAAAGTTTTCTAAATTCCAACCTAAACAGGAACAAAGGCTGAGGCAGGGTATGATAAAAGGCCATGAGAATATTCCCTCTAAAAACAGAGCGGTCACTGACTTTCCTGCTAAATCCCAAGCCTGTGAGTCAGGTTCGGCGCTAGCACGCCACTTTCTCAGAAGTCAAAGTGCACTGTGGAAACACCGTGTACCTGAGGGTGCACACCAGCAAGCGTAACCAGCAGCCATGACACCAGGACCAAAACACTGTGGCTGGACCTCCCTCACCACACAGACGGTAACTAGGTGGGTAAACATTTCAACTCCACATGCATTCATGTAGTGCTTAGTTAAGTATTTTTCATTTCAAGGTCTTAAAACATGAAAATTCCACTTAATGAAAATTAAACATGATATCTAACCAATCTTTTGTTAACCAAATGATATATAATGGGTATTTCTTTGCAATATCTATTGACGTACATAATTTACTACTCTGATTTGTTTTTTATCCTCACCCGAGGACGTGCACATTCATTTTAGAGAGAGGGGAAGGGAGGGAGGGAGAGGAGAGAAACATCGATCGGCTGCCCCTAGTACACGACCCTAGTGGGGACCAAACCTGCAACACAGGCATGTGCTCTGACTGGGAATTGAACCCGTGACCTTCTGGTTTATAGGATGATGCTCCAGGCTACTGAGCCACACTGGCCAGGGCACTACTCTGTTTTTTTTTGTTTGTTTGGTTGGCTTCTTAACTAAAGATTTTATTCATTTTTAGAGAGAGGAGAAGGGAGAAACATTGACATGTGAGAGAAACATCAGTCGGTTGCCTCTCGCATGCCTCCAATTGGGGTCCTGGCCTGCAATCCGGGCATGGCCCTGACCAGAATAGAACTGATGGCCTTTTGGTTCACAGGTTGGCACCCAATCCACTGAGTCAACCAGCCAGAGGGGACACTACTCTGATTTTTGAGAAAAGTATAGAAAATAACTTTTGATAACATAAAAGAATAAATATATACATAAGAAATGAGCATACCAGGTCTAGAAGCTAACGTGAAGACCCTCCATGCAAAGCAACATAAAATAGCCCCCTGCCCCTGCAAGGCATGTATACAACAACCCCTTCTTACTTTTGTCATTTTTGTCTGTGCCAGACACCTCGAAGAAAGCTTTCTCCAGCATTGCAATGGTCTGGGCGTCCATCTCTTGGGCTCTTTTCACGGGCTCCAATAACCTCAGTCTTCGATTCTCCTCCCTGAGGGAGTGGTTTTCCATAGCATATTTGGCAACTCTGGGGTGGTGCTCTACCTGTGTGACACAGAATTACAGACTTATATATGTATAAAGGTGTTGTTATGGACGCCACAGGCACTGGGGGTGGCAGCCTGCTGCAACCACTATGGAAAGTGGAGTGGCGCTCGTGGTCACAGACTGCATGTGCGTGTATCCTACAACTCTGTGCTCTCTGTCAGGCTCTGCACCCTTGAAACTTTCACCCAGGCACCTAGGAGATAAGCATAAGGACACTTACTGCAGCAGAATCTTCATGCAAAGGAGACTGCTTATATTAATTACACGAAGACAGGAATAAGGAAGCGACTGACCAGGATCGAATGTCCTCCAAGATACACTACGTGAAAAGGGCAAGGTGCAGAAAAGAATGTATGGTGAGCTGCCTTTAATACAAAAGGAAAAAAATATATCCATATTGGTTTGAATATGCATAAAGTCTCTCAAAAGACACACAAAGCTGATAACTAATTATCTTTATTTTTAATGATGTGTCTGTATTAACTATCCATCCTTCCTGGGCAAAGGGAAAACAACAAAAAAAGAAACTTTAAGTACTAGATTCAGACAGCTGCAACTGCGCACAGGGGTAAAGCAGACTGGACCTGCTGCGTCGAGTGCTTTTCCCTTCAGGTTTTCTATCTTCAGGAAAAAAGGGGGAGGGTGGATTATGCAATCATACCGTCAGTTTATTCACTTAAAACACCTTCTGTTGTATTATGAGAACATGGCAACAAATTTCTATTCGCCTCAGGCCTCCTGTACATCTACGAACACTGCAAATGTCACGCACTCACTTGCTCTCGCAGAGTCTGAATCTCGTCCCGCAGCTCCGACAGCAAGCGATCCTGCTCCTCAGGCAGAAAGCTCCCCCGCGACTCCCTGTGGAGCTTCTCCAGGCGCGTTATTTGATCCTCTCGGAATTTCACAATCATCTTATTAGATTGAATAAATTTCTCTTTTTTGAGGGTGAGGTCTTCTAACTGGGTAACTTTTTCTACCAGAGACTTAAAAAAAAAATCATATTTTGGTTCAACATGAAAAAATAATTCACCTTCCCTAAGCAACAAACACTAACATCCCATTTAATCTCAAAGGCAAAATTAGATTTTTCATGGCTTTCCCTTGTTTTACTTACTAGTGCCATTTATTCTACTCAGAAAGGTATCAATCATGTACATAGTAAAGCCTAAAATATCTTGTAGCCCCTTTATACTAATTCAGTTTCCTACCTTCTTCTCCTGTTCAGACTTCTTAAACAGTAACATTGCCTCTAGGAAATACTTCATGTAATCAGTCTCATCTTTGTCTGCAATTGATCCAGTAAGAAAGGGGAAGGGGGAAAAATGTTTACCTCTCAAATATGAAAACCAAGAGATGACCTAAAACAGCCTCTGATTAACTGCTCTCAACTAATCTAAAAGAATCAAATTATTATCAACAGATCATGGATTTTAAATTAACCTAGTTCACATATTAGCTGTCCCTTGAAGAAAAGCCTCTCATTCTATTTAGTAAACATGCATAGGTTACATACGATATAACTGAATCTTAGAAGTGGATCCAAATGAAATTTATTAGTATGTCTTCTTAGCACTTTTATTACTGAAAATTATTTCTACACCCGTTTCCCACATGTCACAGAACTCAGTATTACAGAATCTGTATCTGGTTACAAAGTACCATGTAAACAGAAACAGACACTTGTGAAAGCATGTAGGTGGCTTTTGGGGCTGTGCCTGTTGCTGGAGGGCTCTCGCACTAGCGCCCACATGGGGTCTTCCTCCCTACGAAGAACGCGCGCGTCTCACCTGCGGGCAGGAAGGCCTCTGGTGGCGTCCGCCCTGAAGTGAGCCGGGCCAGCTGCTCTCTGAGCCTCTTCACTTCGGCCTGGAGCTGGCTCACATTGCCTTGGGTGTCTTCGTTTACCACTGCCTATGCACGAATTTTTTAAGAAGCATTAAAAGAATGTTTTGTGAAAAAATAAAAAAGAGAAACAAGAACAACAACAAAAAGAACATTCTGTGAGATGTACAGTCTTGTGTTTACATTTGTATGACCTGCAGGGATACAGGTCATGCTCTCTCTGAACAAAGGCCAGCAGCACCACAGCGCCACCGTAGGGAGGGGGTTTCTTCTCCCAGTGTTCAGACCTAGAGTGAGACCCTTCCCCTCCTCACCACGCCTCCTCCTGTCTGCTCCCACTTGGGTCTCTGCTCTGTTGACTAGTCCTGGGCCCTGTGGGGCTGGGTCACCCCTGGGATCTGGGCATGTGTATCACACACTGCTTTCTTCCCAAGACCTGAGACAGATAGCCCTGCCCCAATGGAGAAGAGCACACCCCCCGATGGGTGTGATTCCCCCCATCTTGGCTTATATAAAGGTATGATGGACTGCAGGGCTGGCCAGAGTACTTGGCAGAAACCACCCTCTCCAAAGGGATCCAACCCTGTATTTCCTAACAGCACCTCCTGGAAGGGAATGTTGGTATTATAGCTCCATTTGTTTTACCACCACACTGAATGCTATTCTAAAGAAATGTCTCTTTAAGAAATTTTCTTAAAGAAATATTTATTTTAGACAACATCTAAGAAGTTCCAAAAATCCACAAAACCTACAGGGCGATAACAAGAGCCAACAACTGAGTACCAGATAAAAGGGACCCAGTTGTGAAATACCCACTACTCCAGTGAGGAAAAAGCCTCAAGGTTCTGGTGTTCCTGTCCTGTTCTTTTTTTTTTTTTTTTTAAAGATTTAATTTATTTATTTCTAGAGAGAAGGCAAGAGAGGGAGAAAGAGAGGGAGAGAAACATCAAATCAATGTGAGGGAGAAACAGCAATAGGTTGCCTCATGTATGCACCCCAACCAGGGACAAACCCGCAACCCAGGCATGTGCCCTGACTGGGAAATGAACCGCTGACCGACGGCTTTGCAGTACGACGCCCAGCTGAGCCGCACCGGTCAGGGCTCACGTTCCCTCTTAAGCCAGATCTGTGCGTTAGGAAAGATCTAACTAGTTCACCCCTGGACATGTCCCAGATATCCTAGCCACTTACGCTGCAACAGGGGACTTACCATTGAGAGTGACTAGCGTAAGGCTGCTGGTTTTGTTGTTTCTTGTGTTAAGAAGCCATTCCTAGCTGCTCTGATTCTTAAGGCCAGGCTCATTACAAGGCACTCCTGTACATTCTGACATCGTTGTCACATCAGTGACCTCATAATTCTACTCACCCCTGCAGTTCTCTACTCTCTGAAAAGTGTGGTAAGTCCTAAGAGATAGGGTCAGGAAGCTGTAATGATGTTTTCTCCTGATATTACAAATACCCTACAAGAGGGTCATAATCCAGTAAAGTGAATGAACGACTAAACCTACACTCTTCTAACTTACCCAGGGCAGAGGCAACATGGACTCCTTCGCTCTTACCATGATCAGATGATCAGGGAGTCTACCTTAGGGGTAAGAACAATCAATTCTTTACCCTAGCCACAGAGTTCCCCTTTGGAAGGCAGAAGAAATTGATCTGCTGATTTAGGGCATTACGATTCTTTCGTTGGAACCAAAGCAGTCTCCAACCTCTCCAAAACAAGCAGGGGCCTCCTTGGGCTTTCGTCAATCTGCACCAGGGGTTGGAAAAGTGCTACTTGCTCACGGGCCACGTATGCTCTGCTGCCCGTCTTGGAAAGCTGTATTGGAACACAGCCTCGCCCATGTGCTGACACTGCCTGTGGCAGCTTTCTCTCTACAAAAGCAGAGTCAAGTGGTTGGGACAGAGACCACACAGTCCGAGAAGACTAAAGCGTTTACTCTCGGGTCCCTTACAGGCTAAGCCTGCGACCACTGGTGTGCACGTGTAGCAAGGAGACTTCTTGTACATAAGAAAAACGGAGAACCCTTGTAGTTACAGGCAGCATGAAAGATCAGCTTCAACATCATCAAACCATTTTCAGGGTGAATCCCGACCACCACCCACCCACTCATCCACCTACCTGCCCCCACCCCAACACACACACACACACAGCTCTGTGGCATGGTTTAGGTACATAAATTCAGTCTCCAACCCAATTACAAAGGAAACACTTTGCTGTTCCTTAATAAAAAACTAGGCAAACAAACTAAGTGTTAACCGTAACACTTAATCTAGGTCTCAGATTACATGAATGACACAGAAGGCTAGGAAAGATGAAACAGAAATCTTGCTTAGAGTTAAGATTTCACAGTGAAATAAATAAAAAGCCACTGTTAATATTAGGGCAGTCACAAAAGTGAGATACTACAAGCTTAAGTATTTTTCTAATTTACTTCATTGTACTCAGCATTTTACCTTATTTTTAATCAGCTTGGCCCTTTGAGCAAAATTCAGTGTTGAAAGGGTTTCCCCAAAACACCTGGACCCAGGATGGACATTTGCGATTATGGCTGTTCTGGCATTGCCGCCAAGGGAGTCCTGTTTAGTGACACAAAATGTACACGTTTTCAGGGGAAAAACGACAAGGTCTTTTTCAAGCAAAGAAAATGTACACTCTCACCACCGAGGCTGAGAAATTATCCAACCATCAGCCATCGCGCGCATAACCAGAAGAGAGGCCCGGGAGCCCAACAAGGTACTTTACCCGGAGTAGGAAGGTCAGCTTGGAGTCTCTGTAGCAAACATGCCTCTGTTTTCCATTACCCACGTCGACAAGGGCGGTAATCACTTGCCCCAGGCAGCTCAGTGATCGGTTTATGTTACCTGCTTCCTAAGGCATCAGGGAAAGACAAAATTTTAGGTGCACTAGTTTCTTTCTAGTATTTTGAATTAAAATATACCTAGCAAAGAGACAATTCTGAATGGAAAGGCAAGTCGGGACATGCTAGCTAAGGATAACTTAACTTTTCAGCAAAAAGATGTCCTCAAATATCCCTTAAACTTTTCCTACTTGACATATATGGCAATTTTAGTATCAAACAAACACAAAAATCATGTGAAGAGAAACAAATAAAATCAGCATCACCTCATCACTGTTTTGTCAAGAGTTTTAAATTGACTTATTGGTAGAGATAAAAACTAGAAAAGAACAGAGAAAAAAAGTTGGAGTAGTGCGTTAATGGGCATATTTTTCAATGCTTTTATGTTAAAATGCATGCTACATTAATCAAGGTGTGATAACTCATGACCTACCCCCATGTCCTACAAAGTCACTGATGGAGTTACTACAAGCAAAACTGTTTAATTCTCTAATGTGTAAGAAACCCCTTTCAGCCCCAGTTGATGTGGCTCAGTGGATAAGGGTCACCAGTACGATTCCCAGTCAGGGCACATGCCTGGGCTGCCTACCAGGTCCCCAGTAGGGGGCACGCGAGAGGCAACCTCACATTGATGTTTCTCTCCCTCTCTCCCTTCTCTGTCTCTAAAAATAAATAAATAAAATCTTAAAAAGAAAAAAAGAAAAAAAAAGGAAACCCCTTTTAAGCAGTGGTCTTGGGAAAAAAAAGTGTTTGGGTTAAATATATGACACTGGATTTTTACTGTAGGCAGCATATTTCAATAACTGGGTCTGCAGTGCTGGGAGCAGAGAGAAAGAGTGGAAATGATGAAGTGAGATGCACTGAGTCAGGGTCGTTCCACAAATCAGAAAGGCTGAGAGCACTGCCAGGAGCCCAATGACACTTACGTTTGAATCTCGTCTCTACTCTTGCTATGTTCTCCAGAGCAATTTACTTCAGCTTCTTTAAAATAGAAGCGATTATAATACCTCCTTCCCAGAGTTGTTGGGAAGGTTGAGTTAATATACATAAAGCATTTAGAAGAGGCCCAGCATATGTTCTGCTACAAATATGTGCTATTTTTCTTTGCTTTGTATCTCAATTCAAACACAAGCCTGAGATTGCCCGAAGCTGCTTGAGATCTCGCAAGGCTCAAATCTTTGCTTTTAAAGCAAAAAGTAGACTCTCCTCCACCATTTCCGACTGTGCCCCCAGCCCTAATATACGAGTATCCTGTAGAATCCACACATCTTTTATTGACGACACATACATACGTGCTGGCAATTCTTACGGCAGAGAACCTCTGACCCCACTGTTATTACCCTGGCCTGCACCTCGGTCCTGAACCCTCACAGCTGAAGAATGAAACAGTACAGCTGCTCTTTCTCTTCAGGTTCCCCCTTGTTAACCTGGCAGCGGTGGGCCAGAGGGCAGTTTTCACAGAACAGGCTTGCTGCATGAATCACTGAAAACTTTTGTCTCTCACTCTTTGGAGAGCTGAGAGCAAACTTGGCCAGGCGCTCGTCCTCAACTACCTAGGCCGACTTGCGCCTCCAACCCAGCCCTCCACTGATGTACACTGAAATGCCAAACTCACTTTGCATCCGCAATGACCCTTAAGATGTTGCCCTGAGGGGCATTTGTTCCTGCCCTTTTCTCCCTGTCCAAATCCTGGCCCCTTTAGCTACTCTTTTCCCACGCTTCCTCCAAGCAGTCCTTGCCACACCCTTCTCCCTGTGACCCCTGCTGCCACTTACACTATATCATCCCTTCTGGCGTGAATTCAAATACTCTTGCTGCTGACAGAGTTGTCCTATGTATGTTCATTAACCCTACCCAACAAAATTTCTGTATCTTTTACCATTTCTTATTCCTTTGTAGTCCTCACAGCACTTAACTTGGTATTGATTTCTAGTAAGAATTCACACACAAGTTCAAGTGAAGACCATAATTCCATTCTTACCTTCAACCTTGCCCCTTCTGCGTGGGTGTCTTTCTGCCTTTCAGATCCTGCTAAATCCACCAGGTTGAGCAGGGAGGTTCGGATGTTCACCGTCTCGCTGCTCTTCTCCATCGACTCGATCGTAACCGTGAAGACTGCATGGGACCTCGAGGATTCTCTGTTCATCGACGTCGATGCCACACGCCTGTTTCTCCATCCTCCGGACAACACCTGTGCAGGAGGGAAACATATCATCACAGCCTCCGAGTGGTCACAACAGCCAACAACATCAGTGGGAAAACTGTAAGAAGTGGTGAGAAGGGGTGCTGGTCTGTCGACGAATGTACTCCAGGTAGTTTCCTTTTCCTTTCCTTGTTGTCCCCTCTCCGTGTTATGGAAACAGGACAAACAGGGAATCAGAAGGCATAGGATCTAGAACTGGTTTTGCGATTCCGTTTGTGTTAATTTAATGCAAATCACAAAATCTCCCCGAACCCTCTCTTTTCCTAGACAGTGAGAAAGTGGGACAAGATAAATCTCAGAACGGCCTTTACGCCCCCGGCACAGCCAGCTCTTTCGGTCCGTCAAGTGTGTGCTCTCCCTCCCCATTCCCTGTGGCAAGCAGGGCATGTGAAGGTTCAGTCCGCAGGCTCTGGAATCAGACGAACACGAGGTCGACCCACGGTTCTACTATTCACTAGTTGTGTGGTCTGGGGCCAGTTGAACCTTTTCAACGCTCAGAACATCTCCACCTGTAAAACGCCTACTAATCACTTGTTAAAATTCATATTCTGACTTAGTAGGTATAAGGTAAGGACTTAGATTCTGCATTTGTAACAAGCTCCCAGGTGATATTCGCAGTCCGAGAACTATATTTTGAGTAGCAAGGACACAGTTTGTACAGCTGGTCTAGAGAACAGAGATCCCAGTAGCTCCTCAATGCAGTAGCTCCCAGTAAAGAAATGTGGAGAACCACTAAAGAAATGTGGAGACTACAAAATGTCCCCCTGTGCCATCCAGGGTGTTTTTTCAGAGTGCCTGACTGGAATGAATAGCACCAAAATAGTACAGAACCAAGAGGCACAAAGTTCCTCTTTTAATGGAGGGGAGATCTATAAACACCGTCATATTCTTTTTATTTCTTCTCACGAACATTCTGTGTTATGCCTTTACAAAATATTTTTAGTAGCTCGGTCCTTGCTTCTGTTGGGATCAAGGTGTATCGCACAGCCTGCTGCAGTGTCTGAGGATAGAGACGCCCAAGTCCAGATACCTGATAGGCCCCAGCAGCTGAGGTCACCACCTGCTCCACCGCACCAACAACAAAGACCCCCTTCTTGATGTGCTCCCGTAAGTACAGTCCAGCCGATGCAGAGTCCAGCAGGTCATAGATCTGCTCATTGTAGATTTCAATAAAGGAACACTTACAAAGGAAGCTCTTCCCAGCTCCAGCCTGTAAGGAAAAGCCTGGTTTAGACATATTATTTTCATACGTTCATCCCTATCTTTCATTAGCATTTATCTTTCATTTGCTTCATAAGTGTAAATTTTCTACAATCTTATCCTTTACACCATAAAAGATACCCAGATGTCAGTTAAAAAAACCCTAGGTAACTAGCCCTGGCCAGTGTGGCTCAGTTGGTTGGAGCATCATCCTGTAAACCAAAAAGTCACAGGTTCAATTTCCAGTGAGGGCTGAGCAATTTCATTTTTATCTGTCCTATATATTGGACTTCCTCATAGTTTTATTTAAAGCATGTGTTAGTATACTTAAAAGACCAAAAATAACTTATTTTAAAAGCCTCCCTATTGAAAATTTTAAAAATATTTTTTAAATTTATTTTTAGGGGGGTAGGGAGAAAGAGTGGGAGAGAAACAATGATGTGTGAGAGAAACATTTATTGGTTGCCTCTTGCACACCTCCAACTGGGGACCTGGCCCACAACCCAGGTACATGCCCTGACTGGGAATTGAACTGGCGACCTTCCAATCCACAGGCTGGTGCTCAGTCCAGTTAGCCACACCAGCCAGGGCTCTATTGAGTTTTTCACCACAGAAATGCATGGCACTAAACATTTCACTGGCATGTAACGTGTATGCCCAGCTGCAGTGGTTAGGAAGTTTCTGCAAAGGAATATGTGTGTGTGTGTGTGTGTGTGTGTGTGAGTCTCCTCAAAACACAGAACACTAATAGCTATTACTCCTGAATTCACCAAGCTAAAGATGCACATTTGTGAGAATGGCCCAACCTGGGGAGTCAATAGCAGAGGGAAGCCCACACCCCCAGGATGATGGAGTCACACACCAAATGTGAGCAAGGAGATCACAGTCAGGTGGTAGCGGGTGATGCAAAGGTGGTAACGAAGGGCCTGTCACTATTGGACGTCATGAGGACCTATAAACACCTGCAGTCAGCCATGATGAAGCTTAGTGAACCTGTTTCCTTCAGTTCAGATTTTCTTTATAATTTCCCTCTTGCAAATCTGAAAGCCTAGGAAGCACTACATTCTTCCTTCTTTTAAACCAGCCATCTGGGTTCATGGAGGATACATGTTTTATAAACTAAAATCTTTTAGAAAATAAAAATGCCAGCCTGCCCACACTGTGAAGTACCACCCCTTCCGTGCATCAGGACTAGCAGCTAACTTCTCAAAATAGAATTGCTCTTTTTTACAGGAAGTTTTACCTTATCTTTTTCACGATCAATTAAGGAAAACAAATATTCAAAACTTCGTGGTATTACTCCTCTCAGGTTATGAGAAAAATTATCAGATTCAGATGGCCCTAAAAAATATAAAATATATAGCTGTTCATTTTTGTTCTTAACACAGGAGTCCTTCAAAATGGCAACACTGAAAGGCAATTTAGACAGAAATAAGATGACACATTATATAATCACTTTCCTGCCTGTGACGCCAAATAAGTTAAATTTGAGTTTGAAAGGGATCGCATAATAGAACCTGTCTATCAGCAGGACTGAGGGGAAAAACCCGCAATAACCACTAACCAGCTCTAAGAAGTAGATGTCGTTTAGTAAACTAAAAAAACCATTTAGGTGCCAAGTTTACAATTTCCTCTCCTGCCAGGTACCAAAATGAACAGGAATACCAAACAATTATACTTCACTTGTTACACATAATATTCGGTCTCATGGGCTGACCTGTTCACACTGGCTGTGTGGTCTTAAGCTAATTACTTCTCTCGGAGTTCCTAACTACAAAATGGAATAACGATGGTAGTAACTACCTCACAGGTTATTACCGACAATTAGCATTAACTAGCATTTTTTAAACTGGGCAGTAAACGCTACGGTGGTAAGAAAGATACTATAGGACTGTTTCAAAAGATTTCTATGGAGATAGAACAATGCAGAGCACACCTGTCTCCATGCCGTTAACACTGGGGAAAGGGGGAGATTTGAGTGGATATGGAAAGAGCAGGGTTTTACAGAATACTAATTCTGCTATAGCTATATGTGCCAGAGAAAAAATTGTAGCTAGTAAAGATCTAGAAGTTATTATAAATTTCAATATGCCTTAGAGACCAAAGGAACTAACAAAAGACTGGTGTATGCAAGAAAGGTACAGAAAATAATTTTAATATTATCACTGTCTTGGTGTGCCATACCTGGAATATTTTAAATAGTCCTTGTTAATTGTACCTTAAATGTGTGTGTGTGTGTGTGTGTGTGTATATCTCACAGTGGTAGAAAAATGCAAGTAAATGAACAAAAAGGACAAACAATATTAGAGTGTGCAGCTAATTTTATGACACTTTCCGGTAAACGACAGAGACACTCAGCACCCTCTCCAGGGCCGCCTTCACGGGCCCGCGTCTCCACTCCGCTGCCTCAGCCCCAGCCCTGCTTCCACTCGTCTCACCTCCAGTCTTCATTCCACTCAGCTGCCTGAAGTAATCTTTTTAATTACACATCTAATTCTTTAAAATCAAACAAACAAATAAACAAAACCTTCCAATGACTGCACATCATAGGCATAACAAAAACCAAAATCCCAGCTGGGCTATCCCCAGCCTGGCCTCAGCTCCAGCTTCCCTTGCTATTAGCCCCTTATTCTGGAAAGCTCCACCCTAGGCCCAGGGCTCTTCCTGCATCCTCGAATTCTCTTTGGCACGCTCCTATCCCGAGGCCTGTGCATTTACAGTCCCCCTGCCTGGAAGACTCTTCTCCCACAGTTTCACGGTTCACGTTCATTCCACTTAGTAATTCTATTTAAATGTCACACCCTGAGAGGCCTTTTCCGACCCACCCACCTATGAGAGCTGCCCCTGCCCCCTTGCTGTTTTCCACCTTCTTTTTTTCTCTTCATTGCACTTACTGCCTCTGGCATAATTACCAGACCTTGATTTGCTTATAACTGTGCACCCTGCCGAGAATGTAAGCTCCCCGAGAGCCCAGGCATTTCCTGTATGCCCGCGGTCCATCGGAGCCTCGAAGAGCGCCCGGCACATTGCAAGTACTCAATTGTTTACTGTTATAACCTCAGAGAGGGGGAGACCTTTCTTATTACAACTTACAATTCAGAAACTATTTGTAAAACCCCTGAAATTCGGACACATAAAAATAAAACACTTTAGCATAAGAAAAACACCTTAAGTCAAAAGACAAATGAATAATCCAGAGAAAAATCCATAATCTATATCATAGACAAAGGGCCATATCTATTTCATAAAGAGTTCACATAAATGAGTAAAAAAAAAAAAAGACAAGCTAATTTTTTAAATGGAAAAAAGGCCGGAATGGGCATTTTACAGAGAGGCTATTCAAATATCCAATAAGCATATGAAAGGTGCTCAGGTGTTATTAGACATCAGGGAAGGGTAAATAAACACACAGGGAAAGAATACTACATGCACTCAAGAATGTCTAAAATTTTCAAAACTGATAGTATCAAGTGTGGACAAGGGTGTAGAGAGCACTGTGACTTCTGCATATCACTTTGGAGAACTATTGGCAGTATTTACTAACTTGAACATACATATACTATGACCCAGCAATCCCACTACTAGGTCTATATCTAACGGAAATGACTTTAGACACAGACAAGGAAAAAATGTTCATACAGCATTATTCATATGGTCCAAACTGGAAATAATCCAAATGCCTATCAACAGTAGAATGGAAAGTTGTGGTATATTCTTACAGTAACAGACAGCAATAGGACATGCCACAATACAAGGGGATCCTGAAACTTGACGTTCAGAGAGAGAGGCCAGATACTAAAGACTACATATAGTAAAGTTCCATTTGTAAACGTTCAAAAGCAAGCAAAACTAATAATGACAGAAGTCAGAGTGATACCTACTTCAGGGGACAGCGTGGGTAGGGATCTGGATCTGGGTAATGGTTACACGGGTATATAAAGACATAAAAATTCATCAAACACAATTCAAAGATTGTTCGTTGTGCACCTGCTTTGCGCTAGGCACCGAGCAGGGAACAGGGACGCAGACATGGACTTTGCTATCATGGAACTCAAACCTGACAGAAGCCCAGGAAACACCCATCACTTTCCTCATTGTGTGTGTGTAGAGAGTATGCCTTCCCCCCAAATATGCTAGGTGCTATCATCACAGAAAGGGTAGGTTAACCAGCAAACGTTCATCTTGAATTTACTTACCCATCATAGTAAATGTTTTCCCTGAGCCAGTCTGTCCACTGTAAAAAGAATGTTATATATTATTTTTACATATGAAACTTTTAAGACCGTATGAAATATGGTCTACTCATGTATAAATTTTTCCCACAAAGAGCTGATTTTCTTTCTTTCTTTGAAATACATACAGTAAAAAGTGAGTGATCCAATTTCTTTCTCTCCTATCCTACCACTAAGAGCTAAGCACTGATGCCTAATAAATGCTTCCAGGTTACACAACAGTCATCAGGGTTTTCATTTATAACATTGGAGCAATGCTCTTAAGGCTGTTCTGCAACCTGTTTATTTTTCACTCTAAATTTTACCTCAGATATTTTCCTACATTTTTTTAGCTGCATAATATTCTTCGATGTATAATTTATTTAACCAGAACAACCTAGACTTTCATTCCAGTTTTTGCTATTCTAAATAATGCAGCAATTTCTTTCCTAAATTCTGAATGTCTTCATTTAAAAGTAAAGCAATTTTTAAAACCCCTGAAAACCCCTAAAACCCCTGAAAACCCCTAAAACCCCTGAAAACCCCTAAAACCCCTTATGTTACAGGCTTAATTTTTTAAAAAATACTTTTTTATTTATTGATTTGAGAGGAAAACATTGATTTTTGGTTCCACTCCTTTATGCATTCACTGGTTAATTCTTGTATGTGTACTGACCGGGGATCAAACCCCCAACCTTGGTGTATCAGGACGATGCTCTAACCAGCTGAGCTACCTGGCCAGGGCAATAGGTTTAATTTTTGTGTGTAGTGCCATAGCTCCTCAGTTATCCTGAGAAACAGGATTAACGAAAAACTCAAAAAAAGTTTATGTTGAAGATAGAGATTAATCAGGGTATAAAGTGCCTTTAGTTTGGATTTATAGCACAAATATAAAATTCTGAATTTACTTTTGGTTCAATGCCCCCCCCCAAAGCTAGAAAACAGTACAGTCTAGTTCTTTACCCCTTTCCTGTGGAAGGAGGGAAAAAGAGTTTAGTAAGTCAGAATGAGAAATGGGTGTGATTGAGTCCCTACTTGAGAGTGGGGGAGACGGTGTTAATAATTACTCTAGGATTTGGACTGTCTCAGGTAAATCAGAAAGCACGCTGACCTAACAGATAAATCACTCGTTTCTCTCAAAGTGTTTTTCATTTCTTCCCTAAACTACCAAATGCAATTTCCATTATTAAATAATATGCCACAAATTAAACATTGCAACTAGTGTGCCTAGAAGGTCTTCAAAGAAAAGACTTCTAAAGATACATTGCCTTGGCTGGTGTGGCTTAGTGGATTGAGCGCTGGCGTGCATTTCTTTGGTTCATAGGCTGGCGCTAAATCCACTGAGCCACACCAGCCAGGGCTAAAAAAAAGTTTTAAAAGAAATTTTACTGCTTAAAGTCCATTGCTGGAAGAAAAGGAAAAAAATAATTACATTACAAATTATATTTCTACTTATGAAATGATACTAAAATTCGCCTTGTATAACTGCCAAGATTGTTTCAATGCTTTCTGGACCTCCAGCTTATATTCTAACATTAAATCTCTAGAAATATTAAGCCTTGACAATGTTTAGAAATTCAGGATCATCACTGCAATATTCTAATATTTGTGGCAACTTTATGTATAATCTCTAAAAACTGGAAGCAACCAAGACATCCTTTAGCAAGAAAATGGCTAAACAAACTGTGGTACATCCATACAATAAAATACTATTCAGGAAAAAAATAGGAATACACTATTGATGCATTCAACAACATAGATGAATCCTAACTGCATTTTACTAAGAAGAAAAAAGCCAATCCAAAAGGTTATACATATTGTATGATTCCCTTCATATGACACTCTACAAAGGCAAAGCTATAGGAATGTTAAATGTTATTATACCCTGGGTGTTGGGAGTAGGGGCGAAGGGAGTGGATGACCACGGAAGAGACACACAGTAGAAACTGTTCTCAGTACTGTGTAGTAAATACATGACTGCCTGCATTTGTCAAAACACTGCACAACTGTATACTACAAACACAATAAACAAGCAAAACACATCGACCAGGATGACAGAGAGGTCCCCGGATGGAATGCATCTGGCTGCACCTGCGCTGCAGGGGATGATGGGCAGAGAAAGAGCTGACCTAAGGAACTTTGGAAAATGAGGCTTTGACTGGAAATTGTAAGGCTTAAAAAAAAAGGATCTGTATCTAAACATTGTACTTGGTAAATCTGTTTCTCACAGGGGTACTGGGGTTGAACAAATAGAGAAATGGATGAAAGAAGGTGGCAGCCGGGTTTCTCACTGTCAGCGTGGGAAGTTACAGATAAACAAGAAAGCTAGAATGAACCCTGTGGATTCGCTGGGTTCTAGAATAAACCCATGTGAATTCTAAATCTTTGGATCAGAATCGGAAACATCAGTAGGCTGTTGTTTAGCTTAATATAGATGCAAATGAATAGACAAAGAAGCAACTATAGATACGTCTGTATACATGACTTAGTATCTATATTACCTAGCTCTGTCTGAGAAGGCCGAGAAGCAATGATATCCCAGAAGCAACAAATACACCTAGAGCCCAGATCTTGGTTCCTTAGTACCATTCTCCAGGAAAAGAAATCAGGGCTCTTTGGCAAATGGCTGATCTTAGGCCTAGGACAGGGAAAACACAAGATGAGCCGGGGGCATTCTGTAGCACCAGAAAGTAGGCAAGTGCTAAAAAACCCAAAAGGGTGTGAAGTGTCCATGGGACACAAAAATCAACCTCAAACAGATCCAATGGCCAAGCTAGAGCAATATAAGCAACAAGACAAATATAATGTGGTACTGAATATAATATAACCCAAGGTATAAATACACATGTATCCTTAATATATATTTATATATATAAATAAAAATGGGGGAGAAGAGATGAATCTTCCTTACAGAATTCCTAATACAGTAGGTCCTCACTTAATGACTTAATGTTGTCAGTAAGTTCTGTGACTGTAAGTGACTATAAATAATTCATTTACCATAGGCTAATCAATATACAAGAGTTAAAGAGTTAAGGTACCTACCAAAGTTAGAACTAAATGGTGTTATTCAAGAACCTGTTATAAGTAGACACTTCTCCAGGTGATTATGCAGGTGGGGGCAATCCAATCACACGAGTCCTTAAAATTAGGCAACCTGTCCCATCTCTAGGTAGAGGTTTGTGTGACTTAGGAAGACATGAAGATGCATGTTGTTGGTTTTGAAGATGGATAAAGGGAGCTGTAAGCCAAGTAATGTGAGTGGCCTGTAATGTGAAGAATATGTATTCTCCCCTGGAGCTTCCAGAGAGGACCATAGCCCTGCTGACGCCTTTAGTAGCTCAGTGACTTATCGAACTGTGAGATAATAAATTTGAGTTCTTTCACGACTAAGTTTGTGGTACTTTGTTACATCAGCCATAGGAAGCACTTATCATTGTAACCTTGTAAAAGGACACACTAAGCAACTTACTATGCAAAGATGGTGCCATTATAACCGCTCATGCAAGACTCCACAATGCCTTTGGCTACAGTTGAGAACACAGACTCCTACAAAGGTAAGCACCAAATATGTTAACATTTCACAAAAATAAAAACAATTTCCTTAACTATGTTCTAAAATATAACAATAAAAGTTGTGTGCTTAGGTTTTTAATCATTTGTGATAACATGAAAAGTCTATCCACTATAGAAAAAAGGCTAAAAACCTAAAATGATTAAACAGTTATGTCCATTAATCTCCCACACAATTATATATGTAAAGCTCAAATCTAGACATTTTATAGAATTTTGTTCAGCACATTGCGCGTAGCTATGATTGTATTAGCATAAAATATGTACCTGATAGGTACTTCAGTGCTTTTCTCACAAGCTTGTACTGATATCTTTTTTATTTTCATTTTAACTTGTAAGTATGTGCAGTCTCATCAATAATGCACGAGAGCCTAGACGTGCCTTGTCTAATACAGTAGCCATGAGCCGCATGTGGCTATCGAGCACCTGAAATGTGGCTGCTCCAACTTGAGATGTGTTGTATGTGTAAAATACACACCACATTTGGAAGCCTGAGCATGCAAAAAGAAGGGAAAATATCTCATTAATAACTTGTTTTATGTTGATTTCACATTGAAAGAATATTTTGGGTATACTCGGTTGAATAAGATACAGAATTAAAATTAATTTTACCGAGGTTGTTTTTTTTTTTTTTTACATTTTTCAATGTGGCTACTAGGATATTTTAAATTCTCTATATTGCTCACTTTATATTTCCACTGCCCAGCCACGCCCTAAATGAAAAGAAACAAAACTAAGGACTGAAATGTCTCACCAAAAACATCCATGTGTATAGGGAATAATCAAGAGCAGTGATGCCCAATATAGCAGCCATTAGTCATATGTGACTATTTAAATTTAAGTTAATTAGAATTCAATAAAATTTAAGAGTCAGGTCTTCAGATGCACTTGCCACATTTCAAGTGCTCAATAGCCACAAGTGGCTGGCGCATCTGAGAAACTGAATTTTAAATTTTATTTAGCCTTTAAATAGCCACACATGGCCTGGCTGGTGTGGCTCAGTGGATTGAACACCAGCCTGCAAACAGAAAGTCACTGGTTTGATTCCCAGTCAGAGCACATTCCTGGGTTGCATGCCAGGTCCCCAGTTGGGGGGCTGCGAGAGGCAACCAATTGATGTTTCTCTCCCTCTCTTTCTCCCTCCCTTCCTATCTCTCTAAAAATAAATAAATCTTAAAAAAAAAAAAAAAGCCACATGTGGCTAGAGGCTACCGTAATGGACGGTACAAATACAGAACATTCCCATCACTGCAGAAAGTTCTATCGGATAGTGCTGACTTGATGTTAACTAAATTGTCCTTAATTAGAAAAGAGGTTATTGTCATCATAGTAATCTTAGATCCATCACTCTCTGCTATGGACTGAACATTTGCATGTCCCCCAAAGTGCATTGTATTGAAATCCTAATCCCCAATGTGGTGGTATTTGGAGATGGGCCTTTGAAAGGTAATCAGGTCTCCCTCTCCCATTCTCTCCCTGCCCCTCCATCTCTCCACCAGTGACAAAGTGAGAAGGCAGGTCTACAAGCCAGGAAGCAGGTCGTCACCAGACCCCGGACCTCCTGGCCTTGATACCTTGGACTTCCTAACCTCCAGGGACTGTAAAAAATCAATGTTTTTTTGTTTGGGCCACCCAGTCTATGATACTTTTGTTACAGTTGCCAGTGGTGACTAAGACACTCTCCTTAAACTAGGCAGTTCAACTGTACTTATCAATCACCCAAGAGGCACTGAAAAGTACACCTTCACTAACCATCACTGGATGAACAGGAACAGTGAAGCAGTCTTGTCATTCTGGTTTATGAAGGAAGAAAAATTATTTAATCAAGTTAAAATATTTATGGAATGTTTGAGCTTCCTTATCTGAGAGTCATCAAACTAAACAGACTAGAAACAAAATCTTCAAAAATAACAGAATCTTACATGTTTCAAATGGAAAGTTAAGTGTCCAAGATTATCCTTACTTGAGTAGCGTCCATGCCTGCAACATGATCAAAGGTGAAGGTCCTGGGCTCGGGGTTGGAGTGCAGCCGGAGCGTCATGGAAGAGAGCACAGACAAGCATGAGTTCTGCTCTCCATCAGCTGATCCAGAACCCTCTGCAGGTGGACGAATTCGCACAAAAACTTTGATGGCATCACCTTCATTGCTAAAAACAAAAAATGCAGCAGCTGAGTGCACTGGAGAAAAGAAAACTGGAAAAGGATCTGAGACTCATCTTGCCTCTAATGTTTCTATACTCAGCGTCCCCAAGCCGAGCCCAAGATTTGCCCCATTTGCATTTATCTCTCATAAGGGTCCTGCACGACCCACAGCCTTTACTCTTTTGCTCCAGGACAGTCATCTTCACAAGACATTATTTGAAATCAACTCATAGGAAGTTGGTTCCGTGGAGCTCCAAGCACTGCTTTTCCCTAATTTCCCCCCAACAGCAATAACAAAATGAGTTACCCAAGAGAGAATTACGTTACTGAGTCCACCTGGAAGGTAAGAGGGCAGGGTGTCAGGAGATTTGATACTCCCAGGTAGCCAAGGTCCGAGCTTAATTCTGAAACACGTACCTCTTGTTTCAAGCATCCCTTACTATGTTAAATGGTTATTTTAGGAAAACTACATCCCTAATTATTTTGGTCTCATTAACAAAGTTTGTCCTTACCTTGGCTGGTTAGACTGACAATTTGTCACACTGCGTAACTCATCTAGGAAAAAAAGATAAGTCATTAAAGGTATTTACAAGTGCAATATGAAAATCCCATTTTTATCAAGCCTGATCTTTAGTTGCCGACACTCCCTGACAGCCTCTTGGCAGCAGGTGCTCCAGGGCCCTGGCCTCGCTCTTCCTCTATTCTCTCCATACCTGCTCCACTGCTGACCACATTCCGTCTCATGGCTTTAAATGCTGTACATATACTGATGATGCCCAGATTTAAACCTTCTCCTGGAACCACATCTTATTGCCTACTTGACATTTCCAATTTGAGGTCCAATAGGCAAGGTCTCAAATTTAATGTGTCCAAGACTGAGCTCCTGATCACCTCGCCGTGCTTCTCTGTCTCAATGACAATTGCACCTTTCCAGTTCCTCAGACCAAAACCTGTCATCCCTAACCATTTCCTTCTCATACTCACATCTAATCGTTAGCCAGTCTTTGATTCTACATCCAAAATACATCCAGAATCCTACAACTTCTTGTCAAATCCACTGCCGTGGCCACCATGAAATCAAGCCAGCAATGTCCCTTACCTGAGTGAATACAATTGTCTCCCTGCTTGTCTCATTCCGCCATCCCCCTACTCCCATCCATTCTCAACCAGCTGGCAGTATGGTTCTGTTTTAAAGAAGGCCAGAGCCCTGGCTGGCGTGGCTCAGTGGATTGAGCGTTGTCCTGTGAACCAAAAGGTTGCCAGTTTGATTCCCGGTCAGGGCACACGCCTGGGTTGCAGGCCACGTCCCTGGTTGGGGGTGGGAGCGAGGCAACTGATCAATTGTTTCTCTCCCTCTCTGTCTCCTTCCTTTCCACTCTCTCTAAAGATAAATAAAATCTTAAAAAAAAAAAAAAGTCAGACATTAATGTTTAGCATGACAGTGTGAAGAACTCCACTGATCCACTGCCCAGCAGAACTAGTGCAATTAAAAAAATAAAATTAAAGCCTCTAGAAATGTCCCTAAAAGCAAACAGCAAATGAAGAAAAATCAAGTCAAGAAAATTTTTGAAAATTCCATAAGAAAGGTGAAAGTCTGTGTTACTTTAACTAAGATCATTCCCTCCCTCCCAGTCCAGTGAATTGGAGACTCCACTCCAGGCTGAACAGCCAAGAGCAACGCCCACCCCCGACCCCACCCCTCAAAAAAAGCCGTAAAGGAGGAAGAGGGGAACATAGAGACATGAGACACACACAAAAGAAAAAGTAAAAAGGCAGATATAAATCCAACTACATCAATAACAACATGTGAAGAGACTCAGACTCCATGAGAAAACATGCTCCAACTACGCACCACTGTCAGAAAACACACGTTAGATTCAAAGATACAAACAGATTGAAAAGTAAAAAGATGAAGAAAGATCTCTCGTGCAAACAGCAACCAGAAAAAAACTAGGGTGGTAATCCTGGTGTTAGACAAAATAGACTTTAAAATAGCACCCATAAAAAGTTACTAGAAAGAGGGACATTTTGAATGGTGAAAAGACTAATTCTCCAGGAAAATAATACAACTATAAACAGATATTCACCGAATGACAGAGCACCAAAACCCAGAGGCAAAAACCGACAGAAGTGAAGGGAGAAACGGACACCTCAATAGCCGCAGCTGGAGACTTCCATTCGCCACTTGGAGTAATGAACTGAACTAGACAGACAGCAGGTCGGCTGGTTGCTGCTCAGCGCCAGCGCGGGGGCGGCTGGGGCCCGAGCGACAGCCAGGCTCGGAGCCGGGGAGGCAAACCGGGGCAGAGAGGTTCACAGAGGGAGCCAGCGATCAGCTGAATACTGCCCTGGACACGTGTGCAGCTTTTCTCTAAATCTAAAACTATTCCAACATGAAATGTTTACTAGAAGGAGCAGAAGTTGTAGAAGAGAATTACGACTGACAGCTGGAAGCATTAACGCTGTCGGAAGGCTCAAATCCCCAAAGTTCACAATTTCTTCAATCTTTTTAGGCTTCTCCTCATCGCATTCATACAGGTCACCGAGAGCTATCCGAGCAGCTGAGAATCCGCTTTAAAAAACAAAACTTTTAAAGGTCTTGTAAGAGCTGGGGCGTGCGGTACACAGGAACAGTAAAGGACCAAGAAATCACAGAGAAAATCAAAGAGTTTGTCAAAAGTAAAAATGACGCCTCTCCTCTCTATGACAAACGGGAGAAATTGGAGGGGTCATCTTGGAGAGAAAATAGCGATTCTGAGAATATAAACACGCGGTTTCTAAGAGAGTCTACAGCGGGCCCTCCACGGAGGAAGACGTGCTTGGATCACGGACACGTTCTCTCCAGAAGGTGAGTGATGTGGAAACACGCAGGTGGTGACTCTCGGGCAAGGGAACCGAGGGAGGCGGCCGGGGTCGGGACTCGGGAAGAGGCAAGCTCCGAAACGGGAGGAGCGGGAAGGAAGGACGGGCCACGCTCCCGGAGAGCCCCGGCTCTGGTTCTCTGCCCAGCCCAAGGGGCTTGCACCGTCCTGGCTCGCAGCGTGCGCCCCACGCACCGAGGGAAGGCAAGAAAGCCGTTCCATCAGGCTCTTTGAGGGACAAAGAGATTCCAAGCGCCCCCAGGCGCTCAGTTGGCTCCCGCCTGAATCACTCCCAGCGGGAAACCCAGCGGGAGGCCGGCGGCGGCCATTCTTTCAACGCTGCATTTGGAGGCGGGGGCAGGGACGGGGCTGGGAAGCCCGGGGCTCCATACTTACTTTTGGAGCCGGGCGCCATGGCGCCCTCACCCCCGGATCCCGAGACCAACGCAGGGCTGCCCACACCTCCAGGCGCGCTGCGAGCCGGGATTCCGCCCGCTCAAGATGGCCGCGAATTTGAATTTGGCGCCCTGTTCAGACGTTGACGCAAGCACTGAGGCCGCCATGTTGCCCGGCCGTACGCCGGCGGGCTGGGCCGACGTGACGTCACGAGTAGGCGCCGTAGCCTCTGCACAATCTGGAGGCGACGCGCGGAAGCGGGCTTCCCCAGAGCAACTATGAGCAAACGGAATCAGGTGTCTTACGTGCGGCCAGCCGAGCCGGCGTTCCTGGCCCGCTTCAAGGAACGGGTCGGCTACAGGGAAGGGCCCACCATAGAGACTAAGGTGAGCTCGGGCGAAAACGCGGCCCGCCCCGCCACCTCCGGCGTCTGCTTAGACTGGGAGGCCCAGCCCTGACAGGTCACCCCCCTCACCGGCGCCCGGCCCCCGATCTAAGGGGACCTCGGACCCCCCAGGCTGGTCGAACGACTGCAGCCTCTTGTGCCTAGGAAACTGTCGTTTTCAGAGGGCTGCTCACTTCTCGAAAATGTCTTGACGCAGGTAAAGCCCCGCGTCCCTGGTAGATGGTGAAGAAAGATCACTTTCCTGTCTCTTTCTCACTCGCATATTTCAAAACCCATAGTTAGCAGGGTCCCGTTTGGCAAATAAACTGAGGCCACTTGATGAAATGACCCAATGTCGTAGGCCTTGAGTCTGGAACATCTTTTTGGAGGAATGCTCTGGGTCTATTCCTTTGCTTCGCTGTTACATTAAAAAAATATGCAAAAGCCACTACAGAATAGCTTAGGGATGGGATCGGTAGGAGTCAACTTTTGAGCCCTCCCGGGCTGCAACCCTAACTGGTTCACACCAAAACCTGGCCTGCCTACCAGGATGAGACTATTGGGCTCAGGAGATGTGTGGAGAAATAAAGAATTTATTTATTTAGCACTTGCACTAAGACCCGCCCTTCAAGTCACTTAGAGCTTAGTAAAAGAGACAGGCTGACTTATGTGAAATTCAATGAGTATGTGCTAAACCCGCACTGTGCCAGGCTCTGAAAGGACAAAGAGATGGGATCTCTAAATGCCGTATTTTTTGACACCTTCCTGCCTGCCTCATCTGTGCCTTCAGAGGTCACTGCCTCTGTGACGCTTTTTCAGGCTCCTCCAGTTTATTCCTCCTCTGCTCTTGGTCCACATCGTCTGTAATAATTCACAACGTTTTGCAGTGCAGTTACTCGCTCTCCTGTGTTAGTATCTTAATCTCTGTTTTTTTCCCACCACCTAGCACAGAGCCTGACACTAAATAGTGGGTGGTGACAAGTCACAATGGTTAGATGGCTGTGATTGTCATCAGGCAAGGCTCCATGGAGGAGGGGATGTTTAGATTGGATCTGGAGCATGACTGGGTCAGCAGGTAGGGATGGAAGGAACAGCACGGGTGGAAGTGTAGAGCTGGTGAGTTATGGAATGTGTGCGGAGGTGACTGAGGAGCTGATGGAGGTGAGGCCATGTGGACTATTCGGGAGGCAACAAGGAGCCATTTTTGGTTAGGGATAACATGACCAGGGAGTGGGCAGTTCCCAGGACCCAAGATGGGGATGACGGCAAAGAGGATGAGGTTTGAGAAAAGCGACATGGATTCAGCAGTGCGGAAAATATGAGGTCTAAGTTTCTAGTTTGCTTGGGGGCCCCAGTGATGATCACGAGCTCGTTGTTAACATCTTAATGATTATAGCTTGGAATGCCATCTTAGGAGAACTCTGGAAGGAAAAGCTTTCCAATCAATACCAGTGGTTGGGGCTTATTGAATCAACAGACTTTTCCTTAAAGAGATAACCCATGGTCCTGTGGTTGTGAAACCAACTTCATTCTTTAAAAAAAATAATAAATTTTATTTATTTATTTATTTTTAGAGAGAGGGGAAAGGAGGGAGAAAGAGGGAGAGAAACATCAATGTGTGGTTGCTTCTCACGTACCCCCTACTGGGGAGCTGGCCCACAACCCAGGCATGTGCCCTGACTGGAGAATCGAACCAGCGACTCTTTGCTTCGCAGCCCAGCCCTCAATCCACGCCAGCCAGGACTGAAAGCAACTTCATTCTTAATCAGTTTGGCAATATACTCATATTCTAGTGATCTGTTAACAAAAGAAAAAACGTTTCTTATATAACCGAGTTCTAAATCATCTTATTTACCTTCTGGAGAGTTAATTCAGGAGTGGCTTTGAACAGTCCTCAGGGGTGCTGCTGCAGTTTCTCTTCTTCTCCAGCCAGTTGTATAAACGAAAAGTCGGAACTAATGATGCTCTATCTCGATGTAATGAGCAGCAGGAATGATTTTTTTTTTCTCTTTCCCATTGCCTTGGCTAAAAGTATTTATTAATTACTTACTTGTTTGCAGTTATTTATTGGAAACTTTCAGAGAAAAATATGCAAAACTCACATATAGTTAGGGAACGGCTATCCGTGAAGAGCACGCCCTTGTCAGGTGATTGAGCACACACAGGATGGAGACAAGAGATGAATGTGCCCTGTGATAAAGTCCATCGTTTTTCACCCTTTTGGTACTCATGAATAGCTCAACGAATATTTCTTGTCCCTGCTGTTTGCCAGGTTCTGTGCCATTAGATACAGACAGCTCACCTAGTGGGGACAGGGAGAAAAACATTGGTAACACGGCGCACACTACCTATGAGCGTTGTGCCCAGCGTGAGGGAGGAGAAGTGCGATCAGGAAAGCGTTTCTAAAGAATCTAGGCCAAGGGGGTAGCTTGAGCAGGAGTTAGGCAGGGTCACTGGGGTTTTCTAAGCACTGGGGACTTGAGAGAGAGGGTAGGCATAGCAGCTTATGGGTCCGTGGATCTGCAGTACCCAAAGCTGGCTGGAGCTCAGAGGCCAGGAGCACGCGGAGGATGGCACTGTGGTGATAGGGCAAGGCCAGAACCCGCAGGGCTTTGTGGTCCTGATTTGGGGCAAGGAAGGCTCTGTGAGAGGTGGACCAACAAGCTGTTTGAATAATGCGTGATCGTGTGCAAGACTTTGAACCCAGCAGTTCCGCTTCCATAAATTTATCTCACATAGAAGCTTGGAAGAGTGAACCCACACATGTGAAAAGTTTTTATCGTAGTGGAAAAAAACTAGAAACAAGCAAAATTTTTATCTACAAGGTACTGGTCAAACCATGAGAGGACCATGTATATAATTAAGTACTAGGCAGTGATTTTTAAAAATAGATTCTTCTCTATGTATCTCAAGGTATTGTGCAAAGATAGTGTTTGAGTAAAAAGTTAGGGGGTGGGGCCTTTATGGTATCTGACTTTTTAAAAAATTTGAATCAACCGGCTAAATGTTACCATCTGTTATATGTATATAGTGAGTACATGCCTTCTGTTGTTATTCTTTATACTTTTTTTAAAAAAGATTTTATTTATTTATTTTTACAGAGGGGAAGGGAGGGAGAAAGAGAGGGAGAGAAACATCAATGTGTGGTTGCCTATCCCACGTCCCCTACTGGGAACCTGGCCCGCAACCCAGGCATGTGCCCTGACTGGGAACTGAACTTTTGGTTCACAGGCTGGCACTCCATCCACTGAGCCACACCAGCCAGGGCTGTTTATACTTTTTTATGTTTGGGAAATTGCATAATTTAAGTAAAAAAGAAAGCATATCAGCTCTGGCTGCAAACCAGATGTCACCAGTTCAATTCCAGGTCAGGGCACATGCCTGGTTTGCAGGCGGTCTCCGGCTGAGGCATGTGTGAGAGGCAGCTGATCAGTGTTTCTCTCATACATGGATGTTTCTCTCCCTCTCTTTCTCCCTCCCTTCCCTGTAAAAAATAAAAATAAATAAAATCTTTTTTAAAAAGCACAAGATAGTAGTATATACAGTGGCCTGTTTGTATACACAACACTTTATGTACCTCCACATTTTTATACATTTAGAACTAACAGCTGATAGGATGTCTCCTAAACAAGCTGTTGGGAGGAGAAAGGAGCAGAGGTGGAAAAAGGGCACATTTTACTTGCTGATTTCTGTATTTGGTGGTGTTTGTTTATTTTTTGTCACGGTTTGAGTAGAGGTGGCAGTGGAAAGGGTTGATGAAGAGCAGAGAGAGGTGATGTGGTTCAGCACTGTCCTGAGTAGGCTGGGAGCCTTGGCAGTAGGTGACACAGAGTGCCCAGGACACTGGGGACTGCAGCTGGGTTTCTGCTGAGGGAGACTAATCCCCTTGCATAGGCGCCCCCAGGGTAGCTGGCAGCCAGACCTCTTCCCTACTTGACAAGTTAGGCTCGTAAGAGTGACTTGAAAATTCACTGCCAAACACATTTAGTCAATAAAGTTACCCTTCTCATTTTAGTAATTAGTTTCTCATAGAGACAGAGGTTGTATATGGTTCAGGGTCAGTGACCTACAGATCGTGTTTGTGTTGTCCTTTAGAGAGCCCAGCCTCAGCTCCCAGATGAAGATGGTGATCACAGTGACAAAGAAGATGAACAGCCTCAAGTGGTGGTTTTAAAAAAGGGAGACCTGTCAGCTGAAGAAGTCATGAAAATTAAAGCAGAAATAAAGGCTGCCAAAGCAGGTGAGTCTAAAAGTAATCCGTTTTTTTTAACAATTTAAGGAGCTGGGAGTATGAAATTACTGTATATTATACTATGGTGAGTTTGAAGGAGACAGTCCTAGGTTCAAACTTTAACACTTACCAGACGTGTGACCTTGAACAAGTTATTTCACCTCTCATCTCTTAACCTCAGTTACCTCAGCAGTAAAATGGGGACAATAACTGTGCATACCTTATTGGGTTGTTACGAGGATTAAGTGTGAATTTAAGTAAAACCATTTTGTTCTTTAAAAACATAGGTGGTTAGGTTCACAAACTAGTCAACAGAGATCTATTTAATTAGTGCCTGAATTGTGGTGTGCTATGCAGTATATTTTCCATTATTTGTAACTATTTATTACATTGCTTTAGGGGAAAACAGAGTTACAGTCACTTTTCAAAATGGTTAAAAATACAGCTTGACTAATTAATTAAGGTCGGCAATATTATGGAATGCTTCAGTGAGTTTTTACTAAGGGAATGCCTGTCTGGTTGCATATAGCTGGAGGCACTGCAGAGGACAACTTGAATTGACTCAAGGATTTCCTTGAATACAGTATAAGGTTTTCCTGCCTTTTGACTCTCCGCTAAAGGCAAAAGAGTGAGGAGAAAAAAGTTCTATAACTTTGTTTTTGCTGCAGATGAAGAACCAGCTTCAGCTGATGGAAGAATCATGTATCGAAAACCAGTCAAGCGTTCCCCAGATGAAAAATACTCAGGTTTAACAGCAAGCTCAAAAAAGAAAAAGACAAACGAAGATGAAATACATAAGCAGGACTCTGTTAAAAAGAACTCACAAAAGCAAATAAAAAACAGTAGCCTCCTTTCTTTTGACAGTGAAGATGAAAATTAATAAGTTTGAATATTTTGGACTTAGTCTTTAGGAACACATGGGGTGTTTTAAAAAATAATATTATTTTCGTATTATAAAGATGATATGAGTGCATTATAGAAAATTTAGAAAATGCAAAAAAAATTAGTAAGATAAAAAACCATGTCTATCCATCAATAGTCCTTTAATTTGAAATGCTAACTCTGTAGACATTAACTAGCTCAGTTATTAGCACTTTGTTACTTCCCATGTGGGGTGTATATGTATGTAAATGTTATTTTTTAACAAAATTGAGATTGTATTGTGTCTGGTCTCTATCGTGCTTCTCACTTGACATTATATTTTGAGTATTTTTCCAGGTTAGTAAAATTCAAACATTTGACATTAATAGCTACATTAATTTAATTTTGTAATTAAACAGATCCCTTATTGTATCTTTCTCATTAGCAAAACACCACTCACTTTGGGTGCGAGAGACAGTAACGTGTTGCGTTAAGAATACTTCCCTAGCTTCTGCTAAGGGGCAGCTGTATGAGAGTTCTGGCAGGTTATGAGGTACAAGTGGGTCTTGTACAGGTAAGGAGGTAATACAAATGATCTTGATATAATTTAGGATATAATGTATAACATGGTGACTGTAGTTGGTAAAACTAAAAAGAGAGAGCTACAAGTGGAAGTCTGCTTAATAAAGCTTCTGGGTTTTTTGATACAAAAGGACAGATTTGACAAGCATGAACCTTTATCCAGTTTTATTGAGAAATAGGCATAAATCACTGTATAAGTGTAAGGCGTACAGCATAATGGTTTATATTTATTGTGAAAAGTATTTGAATATTTTTAAAGCTTTTGATGCTTACTTTCAAATTGCTTTCTAAAGAGGTTGTTACCATTTTATTCATTTACCATCTACAAGAGCCCTCTTTGCCTCACTCATGATAACAGTGCACCAGCCATGGGCTGAAAACTGTCTTTTCATTTTTGTCAATTTGATGTATTAAAAATGGTGTTTACTAGTTAAATTTAATTGACATTTTCTTTGGTTTACCAGGGAGGCTAAACTTTCTCATATTTAACAGAACATTTTGTATTTCTTTGTCCAATTAATTTTTTGTTGATTTCCTATTAGTATAGTCATATTTTTCTTACTAATTTGTAAATTATGTAATATGTCAGTCTTTTTTGTTGTTGGTCTCTGCATCAGATAAAGAATTGCTTGGATTCTCTTGTTGTTTTTATTTTTTACATTTTAAACTTTGTTCCCTCTGGAATTTATTTCAGCATACCTTTTTTCTTGAATGATTACTTATTCTAGAAACTTATCTGTTTCTCACTTACTTGAAAGACCATCTACCTGAATGAGAGATTTCTCTAGTTTGGGGGTAGGGAAAGGAGGGAGGCCCATAAAAGTCAGAGCCTTTCTAGATCCTGCTTAATATTCTAACAGTTTTCCTCATTACTGCAAGGTGGCCAAAACCTTCACCAGCCACAGCCATCAGGGATTACGAACTTCAGAGCATCCATGTCATGGATTCAGTATCACGTGTGTCTCTCCCCCATTTAAGACCTAGTGTGAAGAACACCCAGAAGTGAGTCATGTGAGTGGGCTAGGGAGCCCTGAGATTGTCTCTCAGTCACACAGCCTGGCCTGAAGTCACTCTGCAGTGCTGTCCTTCAGGTCCACTCGCTTGTTATACAGGCCACGTATTTTCCTAATCTGTGTCATTGCTTATCTACCTGTCCCAACATCACATGTTTTAATTACTGTACATTTTAACGTCTTTATCTAGAGGTGGGAATCTTGAAGGCAGGGACTTTCATTTACCACTGTATCCTCAGTACCCAGAACAATACCTAGAATATTAAGAGGATTATAAACATAGTTAGGCCCTGGCTGGTGGGGTTCAGTGGACTGAACACCAGCCTGCAAACTGAAAGATCTCGGGTTCGATTCCCAGTCAGGGCATATGCCTGCGTTGCGGGGCCAGGTTCCCAGTTAGATGTGTGCAAGAGGCAACTGATCCATGTATCTCGCACATCGATGTTTCTCTCCCTCCTTTCCCTTCCCTCTAAAAAGAAATAAATAAAATCTTAAAAAATAAATAAATATAGTTAGAATGAATGTTTCTCTAATGTGATTTTTTTGAGGGGGGTTGTTTTGTTTTGTTTTTTAATAGATCAGTGGTTCTTAAAGGTGGGGATCCTGGACTGTTGGCATCAGCACACCTTGGGAACTTAAAAATGCAGATGCTGAGGCCTTGCCCAGTGAACAAGAAACTCTTGGGTTAGGACCCAGAATTCTCTGTAACAAGCCTGCTAGGTGGTTCTGATGCTCACTCAAATTGCAGAAATGCTGATGAAGCCTACTATATTAGAATCATACTAACTGAAATTTAAAAATTTAAACAAGTAATAGGAGAGACCATTTAAAAGGTCTTAAATCTTTTTTTTTTTAATTTTACTGATTTTTAGAGAGAGGAAGGGAGAGGGAGATTTGTTGTTCTACTCTATGCATTCATTGGTTGATTCTTTTATGTGCCCTGACTGGGGACTGAACCCACAACCTTGGCACATCGGGACAACACTAACCAACTGAGCTACTCAGCCATGCAAAATGTCTTAAAGTATCATATTGACAAAGTCTTTACCATAGGTGATATTTCTAACAATACAAGTGTAAGTTAACAGCTAGGAAGCACATCTGGTGATGAAAGACCAAGACACGGTGGCCTGTGAGCTCTCCTGAGCAGCCTTAAGAAAACTGCTTCACCTTCTGTAAACTGTTTCTAAGAACAGTGGGTTCTGTTAATGGCAGAACCCATTTTGCTGAGAAAGATGAGTTTAGGGCCAGAGAAGAGAGCCTCTTCCTCCTCCCTTGTGAACTCCCCCATTGCTCCTCAAGAAGGGAGCACAGGAGCAGGGCTAGACAGGCAATAATGGGATTCCTGAGTGGAGGCAGGGATAGGAAAAGGAGGAGCCTGGAACATCTTGTGCCCAAAAGTAAGGTGCTCAGAGAATCATGGGGGCATGTCAAAAGGACATAAATAGGGAAGAAGGTATAGGTCTTTACAGCAGAATGCTAATTACCAATGGCCAAATCTGGAAAAATATGTGTGAGAAAAGAAATGCCAGTAGTGGATTGCAGCTCACAATAAAAATTCTTATGGCTGTAAATCGACTATTAAATAAGAGGAAAAAAAGGAATGATGGAAATAGAAAACTCGCGATTTAGCAAATTCCATAGTAATAAGCTGCACGGGCTGGACGGCAGCCCCCAAAGGACAGGTCCTACTCCCTGAAGCCTGTGAATGTTTCTTTCATGGTAAAGTCTTTGTGGATGTGATTAACTTAAAGCTCTTGAGACAAACTGGTAAAACTAGATTATCTAAAAGCCAGCAGGCAGAGGGAGATGAGACACAGAGAAGGCAATGTGAAGACAGGCAGAGACTGGAATGATGCAGCTACAAGCCAAAGATGCCAGCAGCCACCAGGAGCTGGAAAAAACAAGAGACATATTCTCCTAAAGTCTTCAGAGGGCGTACAGTCCTGCCAATACCCTGACTCAGCCCAACAGACTTCTGGCTTCCAGAGAAAGCACCCCGGTTCTCAGAAGCTGCCAAGCTTGTGGTGGTCGGTTACCACGGCCACAGGACACTAATACATAAGTGATATTGGATAGAGTCATCAAAAAATGTCAAAATTAGTAGCCAAAAATATTGAAATGACAAATACAGTCTCAGAGTAGCTCTCTTCAAGATACTTATTACAAAAGGAAAATTAGTAGCTTCACGGTGGAGAAACCAGAGAGATGCCACCTCATCTAAATGGTCAAAGGTACCACACCAGTAACCAGTCATACTGACATCACGACCTCACGATGCACTGAGAAAGGCACCTCACTTCCAAAGCCCAAGATCGCTCTAGGGCCTTCCTGAGGCCCTTTTTAAGGATGGGCTTATCAAGGGCACCCCATGTCCAGTACCAAAGAGGACAAAATCCTAGGATGTGGCAATGGTGCAGGAATGTCAAGAATGTTTGTGAGAGAAAAAATACATTTAGAACCAAGAAAACTGATGCTGAACTTTACTTGGTTTTAATAGCCACATTTATAAATTTTTGGAACATCTGTAACTCAACCAATTAATGGCAGTTTTTGTTATGTACAGCTCAGTTTATTCTCAAGAAAACCCGAGCAAGTATCCTCATTATTCTTTGGCGATGGGAAGGGTGGGCAAACAGGCTTAGACAGGATAAGGGCACATACCGGGTAAGTGGCAAAGAAAGCGTCAAAGTCAAGGCTATCTGGTACTGAGTCTGTTTTTTTAACTTTTAGGGCACACTGCCTTTTGCTCAGCATACAAAACATTCATCCCAACTGTGGACTGAGTCTTAAACTTTTAATAATTTAGGGAAAAACAGAGTTTTCACACAAGTCTTTCCACACTAGTTTTATCCCACCTTTTATTCTCCAACATGAAGCTTCTGATGTCGAACAAGTGCTGAATGGTGCCTAAAGGGTTTCCCACACTCAACACATTCGTAAGGTCTTTCTCCAGTATGAATTCTGTAATGTTCACTAAGGTGTGCTTGCTTGCGGAAAGGTTTTTCACACGCGCTACACTTGTAAAGTTTCTCTCCAGTGTGAGTTCTCTCGTGTTCAACAAGGGAAGAGTTTTGAGTGAAGGCTTTACCACATTTGTTACATGTGTAGGGCTTCTCTCCTGAGTGAGTTCTCTGATGCTGCATAAGGCATGCACTCTGATTAAAGGCCTTCCCACATTCGTTACACTTATAAGGTTTATTGCCAGAATGACTTCTCTGATGACGAGTAAGGCATACGCTCTGACTGAAGGCTTTGCCACATTCCTTACATTTATATGGTTTCTCTCCAGTATGAATCCGCAGGTGTTTAATAAGGGAGGGACTTTGACAAAAGGCTTTGCCACACTCATTGCATTTATAGGGTTTCTCTCCAGTGTGAATTCTCAGATGCTGGACAAGAACTGCTTTTGTCTGAAATGCTTTCTCACATTCATTACATTTATAAGGTTTCTCTCCTGAATGAATCCTCAGATGTTGAGTAAGATTTGACTGTTTACGGAAACAAGTTCCACATTCACTACATACATAGGGCTTCTCTCCTGCGTGAATCCTCTGATGCTGAGTAAGAGATGATCTCTGAGTAAAGAATTTTCCACACTCACTGCACTTGGAAGGTTTCTTCTGCATGTTAAGTCTCTGATGTTTCACTCACAATGGAACCTGGCAAGAACTCATGCTACTTGTAACACAATGAAGGGCTGTCTGTCCAATTGGTTCAGGTTTACAAGAAACTTTCTCTCAAACTCATGATAGTTACAAGGTCCTTTCTCAAAGGTGATTATTGTTAGAGTAACACTGTTCTCCTGGGAAAGGGCTGTGTGTCCATTTGCATGTGTTCTCAGCCATTCCGGCAGGATTTCCCCTCCGATTCTGTGCTCAGCATGCGTCTTCAATTTGTCCAGATGTGAACCCTGATGACCAGGCTCCGTGCCTCACCACACCTTCCTTAAGTCATGTAACACTGCGCCATCCAGGTTGGTGTCTCACCTGGGGGGAAAAAATCACAAGGGAAAATGTCCTCTGTGCAGGCCAGGGACCCACCCATGGAGTCTTGACTTTTATCCTCTTTTCAATATTAGAGAAAGGAGATCACAATGACCTGGGGAAAAGATCAGAAGAGCTGATAGGGAGAAAGAGATTAAGTAGTGACAACTCTTGGGAAACGTCTAATCAATCACTAAAATTCCCTATAGTGATTGTTTCCTTCCTGTATGGGAACCAAATCATTGTCATTAGAACACTCTCTGGGAAGCACAGAATTAAAACAAGATTGAGATACTTACATAATCCCAACAGCATCGAACTTGGAAACTCTGGAGCCCTGAGTAAAGGTGCACGGAATCAAAGAGCGGACAGTCAGGCGCCACACACCAAGGCAACCTTTTCCTAGGACGGTGCTGGAGGCGCGGACACATTCTTATCCTGAGGCTACTTTTCATTTTAGTGTCTTAATTAGGTTACACACAAATATATCCTCACTTAAAAATACTTAGATAATATGGAAGTATATGGGATAAAATAGTAATTTTTATAATCATCAATACCCAACCCTACCCAAAGGAACCCATTTCCTTCCCAGAGATTATCATTAAGTTTGGAGTATATTCTTCAAGACTTCTTTCTACAGTTTCAACATACAGAGAGCACTGGATTCTCTACATAAATGAAATCATTCTATAGGTGCTGCTATGCCATTTGCCCTTTTTTCACTAAGAATGGGCCTTAGAGATCATTTCACGTTAGTGCCTATGGATCTACTGGGCTGAGAATCAACTGGTACACACTGGTGTATCTGCACACACTGTTTACGTTCAGAGACTGACCTGATTGGCAGTCCTGTCCTGCACTGGTTCTTAAACATACTGTTTTGCCTGAACCTGTGTATCTGCTGTATAAACTTCCAGTATGGACACACAGAAATAAGCTTCGAGTGATTTAAACAGGAAACAAAACCAAAACTCTAACTGCACTTTCAGTTACTTTATTGTTGTCATCCCCAAATGAAAGTTTTTTGGTTTTTTTTTTTTTTTTTTTATCATACAAAGAATGCATGCTCATTCTAGAAAAGTCAGTCTAAAAATCAAATTACTGCCCTGGCCAGTGTGGCTCAGTTGGTTTGGTGTCATCCCACAAAGAAAAGATCGTCGGTTCGAATCCCAGCCAGGGCACGTGCCTGGGTTGCAGGCCTGGTTCTCGGTTGGGGCACGTGCAAGAGGCAACCAATTGATGTTTCTCCCTCACCTCGATGTTTCCCCCTCTATTCTCCCTCCTTTCCCCTCTCACTAAATAAATATATAAAGTCTTTTTTAAAATAATAATAAAAAATAAATATGAAATTACTTGAAACTCTATCACTCAAAGAAAATAGTTGGTATTTTTAAGAACTTTCTTCTAGACATCTCTCAATGCATATGCACATATGCATATATATTGATATATGTACATATGCGACTAGACTGAGTTCTTCAGAACATAGTCATGATCTAGCCACAATTCCCACGATCTAAAAATCCAGTTCGCCCAGTCCTATTCTTTCCAAGTTTAGCAGATACCCAGGCTCCAATGCTTTCTGATGGCCAATAACAATGGCAGCTGTGATTACTTAGCTCTTGTTCCAAACAGGCCTAGGAGTCCGCTGCATATCGTCTCAGGAAACACACACCTTTCAATAGGTCTTCCAGTAACTTATCAGTTTTCCCAGATCTGGCCACTGCATCATTAAGGCACACGTAGCAGGTCAGCGAGTGGCTTCAAGGTGTTCCACCAGATGACTGCAGAGGGGGTAGCTAGTTTTGCTACAGTTTAAGAACATGTGATAAAAACATGAGTGCACTCTATGATCTGTCCTGTAACCAGTTACTCCACAGCCTTCTTCCACAGTAGGCCACTCTCACTCTCATTTGAATAAGACGGTCCCATTTCTGGGTGGCTCTGTGTTTTCAGTCTGGAGGGTCTAGCTACAGTTGTCACTGGCGGATGCCACTGTAGGCCTGCCACCACTGCTGAAAGAGCATCCCCACAACAACCCAACGTGGGCTCTCTAGTTCGACCTCACTTACCCAGAGACAAGCTGTTAGGAACACAAGTGACACTGGTTTGTCCTCTGGGGACCCCTCGTAAGGAAGGACAGGACTCTGAGGCACTGAGGGGAAGAAAGAGCGCTCACAAATTGTCGGCCGACTGCACACTCTGGATTCAGGGGAGCCCAGGAATATCCCACCCACACCGAATGACTATTTTTTTTTAAAAAAGATTTTACTTATTTTCAGAGAGAGGGGAAGGGAGGGAGAAACAGAGGGAGAGAAACGTTGATGTGTGAGAGAAATATAGGTTGGTTGCCTCTCGCACACCCCCAACCAGGGACCTGGCCTGCAAGCCAGGCCTGTGACCTGCCTAGGAATTGAATGGGTGACCTTTCAGTTCACAGGCCCATGCTCAATCCACTGAGCCACACCAGCTGGGGCCCAAATGATTATTTTAAATCTGAATAAAAGAATATTATTGATCTAGAAGATTACCATTAAGGACAAAAAGGTCAGTTAATGGATTGACTTCAGAGAGATGCGACAATGCACAAAGAAAGAGAGAAGCTGTTTCTAAGGACTAAGCATCCTTGGGTAAAAATTCTTCCACAGAAGATGACGGTGGAGGCCAAAACCACTCCCCTCCCTAGTCACCCCGCTCCCTAGCCACTCCAATCTAGTAGAGAAGCCACTGACTTCAAAAGTCAAAGACTGTAGGGCCACAGTAGGGGGCAGTGAGACAAGCCCTAGACTAAGTCAAGAGGTCTGCATTCTAGTCTCTACCACTAACTTGTTCAATGACCTGAAGCAAGTCACTCAATTTCAGCTGAGTTTTTTCTTACCTGTGAAAATAAATGGAAAAACTAGATATCTAAAGCTTCTTCTGCTACCAACATTGTGATCCTTTGAGTCTAAAAAACAGATGGAAAAAGGGCAAAAAGCTCAAATCAAGGCCTCCCAGTCCGTCTTTGACCGACGCTGGATACTCCATTCTTTTATTTGAAAGGTGCAGGCTGAGCGGCCCCGTCATGTGTCAAGCACGGAGATGGCCTCTTTTGAGAGCGGGCCGCTGTTAACAGCGGGGAACCCCCCCGGCAGTTACTCTCCCGCAATCGGGTGGACGGATTTCAGCAAAATAAGGCTGCCTCTGTGTGAGGCAGAAACTGCAAAAAGGACATGGGGAGTCTGCTGGAGGATGTCGAGAACGCCTCCTGAGAGGTAAGGTTTTAAGAACCCCTCTCTCCGAACAGAAAGGAAACAATGCTGGGTTAAAAGGCGTGCACTGGTTTCCAGTCTAATCCAGCCCAATCCACTAGCGCCTCTTGTTTGATCCGGCATAAACCACTTTCAAACTCCTAGTCAAATTCTAACATTCAGGTCAAACGTGAACCACCACCCCTCTTCCTCATGAAAACTTTTCACAATTCAAGGCACTTCCCCCTCAGTGTTCTGAAAGAATGTCACGTCTCCACCGTGGCACTTTCCATTCTGTGTTTTATTACTATTTTTATTTTTTGCTTTTAATAGAAAATTCTTTATTGCTCAATCAAGATATTTATGATGTTGGTTTGTTTTTTGTCATCACCATGTGTACAAAATAAATATAAGTAACTGGAAGCACTACACACTGAGTCCTTACAAACAAGTATACAGGGTCCAGTACGAATAATGCCTTTTTAATTGCAAAATCATAAGCATGTAATTCTGTAACATAATGATATCACACTCAAGCACACCATATGCCACTTTAGGTGAGATGTTCAAATTAAAACTATAAATTATTACACCCATATTATTACCCTACCAACCACACTCAAGCAGGCATTGCTTCTGCCGGACCCTGTATATCAAAACCCAAATAAATGTCACATGTGACAACTGACTTATGTATAAGGTTATTCATTTTGGAGGAAATAACAAGACTGTAAACTACTTAAATGCCCAATGATAAAGATTAAATAACTTATGGTTATACACATACATTAGATTACTATGTAACCATTATAAAGAATGTGGTCGCTTTATTTACTCATTTGGAAACCTAAGGCAGAAAAAGTAAGGTACATGGTAGAGTATGTATACAGAAAAGGGAGGGGGAAGTACCTATATTTGCTTCTATCTGCAAAAAGTATCTCAGGAAGGATACACAAGATACAGCTGACACTGCTACGGGGAGAGGAATCAGCTGGCTTTTGCAGACTTCGTCGTATACACTTTGATCCCTTTTGAATTTTGAACCATGTGAATGTATTGCCTAGTCAAAAAATCACATTAATTTAATAAAGCTTGAGAATGATAAAAATTATGGGAGTCCTACAACTAGCTATTACTACATCCCATACACTAGCTTATGTCTTCCTCATACCTGCTCCCTGTAAGGGTAACAAACACAAACATTTTATTCAAACTAACGTGTATTAGAGAGAAAAATGAGAATCAGGTGAAAATACACTCAAGGTCACTAGGCAAAACTTTTTATGAAAAAAAAAAAGATATACTAAATAAATGCACCACTTACTTTAAAAGTTATAGAACATTTATTATACACCAGCTAGTGCCTGGCCTTCACATATTTTGACCTTCAAAAGCCGAGCCTCAGAATAGTTCACTGACCCCCCAGAGGTCACTGGAATGGTAAACTGTAGCGCTGGAATTTGATTTAGCCGTGCACTAAGATAAGGCCCCTGACCGTTTTTTAGTGCATGTCAAGCTTTTTAGGGCACTCTCACATTAAAACTGGTAGCTCCTCTTAGGGCTCACTAAAATCACCTGACTTCAGAGTTTGCTGCTTAGTCTCACTAAGAGAAGTGGAAGGCTCTGACCAAAGACAACACCCACTGCAGCTTCCACATGCACAGGAAGGAGCTCGGCCCTGAAGACACGGAAAAATTAAAATGTACTGGTCTGAAGTCCTCCCAAGATCTACCCTCTCATTCAGGGAGATATAATTCAAAACAGGACTGGGCTAATAATGATACTTTTTCCATCAAGTGAACCCAGGCGCTGTCCAGGAACACACGCACCGCGCACATACAGCAGAGTCTCTTGTTCCTAGGTCACCAGGTCTCGGGAAGGAAGGCAGCCCCAGTACCGCAGAAGCCCACGTGGAAACAAGCCAGGCAGAGAGTTTCACCGCCCTCCTCCCATCTTCACCAGCCAAGCTTAATTGCCTTGTGACTAACACACACGTTCCAAAGCTGGCTTGAGATAAAGGCCTGCCACCAGGATACATGACTCAAATGGAAGGCAAATTCAAAACAAGTAGGGGACAAAATTAAGCGTACACTTACCACACCACTACCAACTGTCCATTCTGTGTTGTAACTCTGATCACGATCTGTCTTCCTCCTCCAGGCCTGAAGACAGCGAGGTATGGGCTCGGGGCTAGCATCCTCTGGGTTGGAACCCAGCTCCACCGTGTATTAGCTTAGTGGCCTTGGGTAAGTTACTTAAGCTTTCTGTGTTCCAGGGTTTTCCAATGTTAAGTGCTTCACAGGGTTGTGACGGTGCACACATGAGTAATTAGAAGAACACAGGCAGGTAAGCATTCAATAAATGCTACCTGATGTTAAATCATCACCGAGTCTCTATGTCTTCATACCTATTCTGTTACTTTTAGAGAATTAAAACTTAATGAAAGGAAGACGGTTAACTCACGTACGTTATACTCACAACACGAACAACTCAGTGAAGCAGCGACGCAGGGACCAGCATTCGCTTCCGGAAATCGGAAAACGGGAGCAGTGCCCGGAGGGTCACCTGCTCGATCGAGTACATCATGCAAACGGAACCCGGGTCTCCCCGCTTCCCTCTCCGGGGGAGTTGGGCCCCCTCCCTGGCCTCCGCTCCAAAGGTCCCCGCCGGCCCGGGTCCAGGGGAGGCGCCAGGGGGACCGCCGCAGGGACGCCCCAGAGCCAGGTCCCCTGCGGCGCAGCTGGCGCGACGTCACCGCCCGCGCCGCGGGCGACAGCCACAGCTGTCTGCTCTAGGGCGGCTGGAGCGGCGTCCGTCCGCTCGGCGGGTCCTCCGGGCCCGAGCCAGGACCCGACTCCGCAGGTACCCCACGGGATAAGGAGGCGGGGCGTAGGCAAGAGTGGGGGCGACCGCGAGGGGCTCCCACGCGGGCTAGTCCATCCTGCACACGGCCCTCATCTTCCTGCAGTCTCTTCCCCAGGCCGCGGTCGCTTGGAGGTCTTCTCGAGGCTTTCACAAAGCTTCTTCCCCCTCCCTCGTTCGCGTCATCCCCCGCCAGCACCCCGAGCACCCCGCGCTGCCTTGGGGTCTCTGTTCAGCTGGCTAACAGCACGAGCTCCGCCATAGGCCTAGGCCCCAGATCCTTGGTGTCGACTGGGGCACCTCACCTCTGTACAAGAATCCCCGCGATATATAGTAACAGTACCAAATTTCTTGGGGGTTGCAGGTTCGGTCCACAACTGCGGCGCTTATGAGAGGCAACTGACCAACGTTACTCTCACATGGATGTTTCTGTCCCTCTTTCTACCTCTATTCCCCCTCTGCTAAAAATAAGTAAAATCTTTTTAAAAGTAAGAAGCGCCCTTTGTACAACTCTCGGCTGCCTGGGGAACAGTGTGGGGTTGCCTCTTTACCGGCGCCGCAGCCTCAGCGCCCCTGCGGGGTCACAGAGCACGCTCTCCTCCAGCCCTGATCTCTCACCGCGCCTATCCGCTCTTCCCGTTAGGCCTTGACGAACCTGAGTCAGCAGGCTCTGCGGTGTGGAAACTTAGCGCTGGGCGTGGCGCCCTGGGCGGAGCTCAGGGACAGGGTCCCACAGCCCATCCGGCAGGGCTGCTCTCCCTGAGGAATGGAAAATGAGCGGGAGGGATGAGCACTGAAGTCATCCCACAAAACAGAAAGGACCTTCGCCCTGCTGGGACCAGCAGCTGAGGGGCATAAAACTGAAACCACCTGGGATGAAGGCTCCATGTCTGCACCGTGTGGGAAGGAAGGCGGGGTCATAATACAAAGTCAACTTGTTTCTCACCCTTACCTGAAAGGTCTGATTTTGAGGGCCAACAGTGTTCTTGATCTAAAGTGAGCTCCTCCAACCCTCAGGAGTAAGGCAGGGCTGGAGCCTTAAGCAGTCAATATACTTGTGTCACATAACAGACGCAAGTGATACGGCATCACGGGGCAGAGGCAAAACTCGTAGAGAATCCTGAAGCGCGAGTGATAGAGCACCGAGGTCTCAATCTCACTTCACACTTACAGCTACATGCCCTTGGCAAGTCCAACCACCACCTGTTCTCCCTCGTTGTTTTGAGGATCTAATGCGGCCTCATCTCCTGAGTCCTTCTGAAACCACTAATTAAATTCCAACACATTGCGAATAAGCAACACATTCCAGTTCTCTACCATTCCAGAGTGCATGGAAAGCCATGAGCTCAGAAACTGTTTCCCTGCTGGGAGTCCTAAGCACGACTGCTTTCTTGCGGGGCCGGCATCGCTGCTCAGCTCCTGCGATTTCATGGATAGTCCCGCTGCCATAGCGATGCTTCTACGTATGCATGCAGTTCCCCTGCCCACTGACCCTGACATCAACGTGTCTGAAAGGATTGTGTTAAAACTGTGGTAGGACATTTAAGTGTGTGATTTGTAGCAAAACAGAAAAAAAATTGCTACAAAATAATCCTTATGGGATTCTCTGCCTAATACAGCCACATACTCTGTATCTTGCAGAAAGGTTCAGAATGATTGCTCATTGCGAACAATTCATGGACACACTCACGTACTCACCACGCCTCCTTTCTGCCGGTAACTGGAGACCTAAGTCATATGTTGGCAAGGAGCAATGTCTGACTCGGTATTGTAGTCGAGGTCAAAGACAACATGGGCCAGATGAGAGGCCTCCGATGCCTCTCCAAGGGGACAGAACCTCATTATGAGAGAGAACAACAGAGCTTCCAGGGTTGTCCTACAAAGACCATCCAGAAGAAATGTGTGAGATGGCCTAGCAGGGCAAGAAACTTTAAGGCTGGTTAGAAAAATAGAAAGTCTAGAAAATGAACTGGGGAGTGGGACTAAAGTAATGGCAGTGAAGGTGGCTTCCAGATTTACAAGACAATGTCAACAGGATACAGCAGCTGATTGGCTTTGAAGACTCAGGAAGAGGAAAGACTGAGGCAGAGGGAAACTCCTAGCTTTGGGGCCAAGCTGGAGTGACTGCACATAGTAGCTGGCAACACAGAGAAAATTACAAATATTTGCAAGTACCAGAATATGGAACAAGGACAGTGGAAAGATGATGAGTTTCTTTCCACCCTGTTTCCTCAAGAGTGAAAATAATACTAGACTCTAATCCTGATAATTAAAAACTGAAGAGCTGTGAGCATTACATTTTGTAGAATCTTTCTAACAAGAACTCGAGACATCTTTCACCCTTATTTTACCATTTCTTCCTTAAGAAATGCTCCTTATCCTCTCTAATCTCTACTCAAGACTCCAAAAAGAGGAGTGTATAAATATTATGCTAAATGCCTACACATCAGGAATTTCCTAAAGTTTCTGGTGGGCAAAGATCATTTACAATACATTAATATAACAAATAAATATTTATTGAACATTCACTATGTGCCATCAATAAGTTCTGTGGTGTTATTTTTCATATTTGCAAAGTATAAATACATTGACATTTGCTTTCTGTAGCCTCTATGAGTGTAAAATATAAAGTTTTCATAGGGTTGTTTTTGCCCGTACAGTATTAATTTATTCAATTATAAATTGCTCTGTGCCGGGTTCTGAGAACATATCTTCGCAGCAGGAGAAAGTGTATTTTTTGCACACTCCCATTAATGGTAATCAATGGCTCAAAGTAATGCTTACAAGACAGGTGCTCCTGAAAAAAGTCAACGCTTAGTTACGAATAATCAACCATTCCAAAATCAACTTACTTGCATTGTTTTTAATAGCCATATTTTAAAAGTTGTATTAAGCTTCAGAGCATAGAAATGATTTCCTATCAAAGGCTATCCTCAGTCTTCTGGAGCAGAATCTCTGGGTAGCAGTTCAGAACATGGAAGGGAGTAAAGAAAGAGAGAAAAACATGCCCTTTCTCTCAGGATAAAATACCTTAAGTCAGTGGCAACCCGTGGTATCTTGATTTCCAGGTAATCCTCTCTAGAACACTTTCCAAATTCAGCCCATGAGAAATGTTTCCCAAGACACTCTTTATCTGCAGGTAAGGGTCAATTTCCGGGAATAAAACAGGCCTAATAAAAACAGAAACACCCAAGATCTAACAAATCTGTTATAGCCGCCAGTGGCATAATGAAACCCAGCTCTCCCAGCTACAGCGATCAACATTTTCTTCAAGTCTGGTGCGGTAGCCCCCAACTCCAGCCAACCCAAAAGGCTGTCTTTCTTCTTCACTAATGCTTTCAACTCCCTAAAGGCAAAACAAACAAACGAACAAAAACCAAGTCCCATTTTGTTTGGACACTGTTATTTTTAGTAGGGCCCTCTTCCCAGTCCCTGTGAACTAGTGACCCAGCCAAACTTACGAGAGACAGGCGTACACCTCAGTCCAGGGCAAGGCACATTGATGGCTTGCTCCGCCACATGCAGGTTTCCTGCTCGTGGCCTCTTGACTGCCAGTCTTGCATAGGCCACGTCCATCCTGGGTGAACCACTAGCCTTCCAGGACAGAGGCTGGGCCTCCCTCTCCAGGGCCCTCTGAGTGAACACGATGCTTTTCCCACAAACTGGCATCATTCAAGAAGTCTCCCTTGATCTCCTTTCTCCAGATCAAAAGGACCAGGAAAGATCCCCCTCACCCTGAGGAAAGACTTTACCAACCTATCTGCAGAGATGAGCCCAGTTCTTGCTACATACCCCCCTACTGCTGAGTACAGGTTGCCCTTCACTTGTTTCCATCCCCTCCACGGGACCGTTCATAGGCTGAACCACCTCCCACAGCAGGACGGCTGGAGCTGCCTCAGATGTCTGGTGGCTGCTTAGCACGACCTCAGAGCTGCTATCACAGTCACTGTGTTTGGAAAAGCATCTAGGCCTACGGGTCAATGAACATATGTGACAATTTGGGAAGATGTGGCAGGAATGTAGGAAGGGAGACACAAGCACTGATTTACCATATGGCACCTTAAGGTACAAGCCACGTGGGAAGAGAGTGGCGGCAAGCAGCAAGGATTTACCTGAAAGTCACAAACTTCCCTTCTACCCTGTTCTCCCAGGTGCCCACCTGGAGTAGGTTCTGCATTCTCCAAGCCCCCACATACATCTCTGGAAATACTCTTCTGCGTGCAGTATTCAAGGCTCCTTCATCCTTCCCTCCAGGAACTCTACCTGCCCCTCTCTCCTCAGCCAGATTCCTAACCACTATTTTTTGAGAAACTGCCACAACCTAATGCCAGGTTCATTCGCCACTGTGAAGCTTCTGATGTCTGAAAAGGACTGAACTGTGTCTGAAGAACTTTCCACACTCAATGCATTCATAAGGCTTCTCACCAGTGTGAATCCTGTAATGTTCACTAAGGTGTGCGTACTTACGGAAGGTTTTCTCACACTCACTACATTTATACAGCTTCTCACCAGTGTGTGTTCTGTGATGTTCAGTAAGAGATGAGCTATGAGCAAAGGCTTTCCCACATTCTTGACATTTATAGGGCTTCTCTCCAGTATGAATCCTCATATGCTGAGTGAGGCAGGTGTTCTGATTGAAGCCCTTCCCACATTCATTGCATTTATAGGGTTTTTCTCCAGTGTGACTTCTCTGATGCCGAATAAGACAAATGCTCTGAATGAAGGCTTTGCCACATTCGCTGCATTTGTAGGGTCTCTCCCCTGTATGAATTCTCTGGTGTTTAGTGAGTGGGGTACTCTGAGTAAAAGCTTTGCCACATTCCTTACACTTATAAGGTTTCTCTCCAGTATGAATCCGCAGGTGTTTAATCAGGGAGGGGCTCTGACAAAAGGCTTTGCCACATTCCTTACACTTATAGGGTTTTTCTCCAGTATGAATTCTTTGATGCTGAGAGAGGTTTGCCTTTGTTTGGAAAGTTTTCCCACATTCATCACATTTGTGGGGTTTCTCCCCTGTGTGAATCCTCTGATGTTGTGTGAGATTTGAGTGTTTGCGAAAACAGGAGCCACACTCATTGCATAAATAAGGTTTCTCACCAGTGTGGATTCTCTGATGATGAATGAGGTGTGTGTTCTGATTGAATGCTTTCCCACACCTATTACATTTATAAGGTTTCTCTCCAGTGTGAATTCTCTGATGTTCGGTGAGATGTGAATGATTGCGGAAGGAATTCCCACACTCATTACATTTATAAGGTTTCTCTCCAGTGTGGATTCTCTGATGCTGAGTAAGAAATGATCGACATCGAAATGTTTTCCCACACTGCTCACACCTGTACGGTTTCACTCCAGTGTGAATTCTTTGATGCTGAACAAGGAATGAACTACGACTAAAGGCTTTCCCACATTCCTCACATGCATAGGGTCTCTCTCCAGTATGAGTTCTCTGATGTTGGGTAAGGGACGAGCTCTGAGTAAAATGCTTTCCACATTCATTACACTGCCAAGACTTTTTCCGTGTGGAGAGGGCTGAGCGTTTACTTTGGTCTGAAATCTCATTGGTGTGTATGCTACTTGTCTCCCACTGATGTAAACTCTCTTCTGTGGAAACCCTGAGATGCGTAACAAGGCTTGAGGTCAAAAGCAACCTTTTCTCAAAATTATATTCTTGGTTAATCATTTCAGGAGGTGCTTCCTTGTGGATGAAAGTTATTCCCCCAAAACCTCCTTCCTGAAAAAAGCAGGGCCCAGGAACGTCTCTGGGAGAGTTTTCCTTCATGCTCTCACATGCATATTTGTCATCAAACGCAGAATCCTGGGATTCACCCCCATGGAGTCTCTTTCCTACTGTCTCTGGTGAATCGATTTCAGAGACATCCTGTTCTGCAGCAGGCTTGTTCACCCAACCTGAAAGAAACCATCAGAATGAATATCTCTTATGTAGGGCCCTGAAGTTTGGGGACCGAAGGTGCAGGTCTCAGTAAGGACAAATTAAAGCAAGTGGGACAAGTAATCCAAAGTTGGAGGTGGTGGAAGAGATCTACATCAGAATTAGGTGGTCACCATTAGTGAGAAACCCCATGGAAAGGGTAGCTACAAGCACCCAGAGAGTGAGAGAGCCAGAGGAAATGGAGTTACGGGGAAAGCAACCACCACAGGCTAATGAGTAGGGCAAGACAGAAAATATGGGCTGTTTTTTAAAAAGAATAGAGGATAGTAGGAGAACATAAAAAGGCAAATGCTGGAACAGAGAAAGATAAAATGAGTATGGGGGATAAGCTGACCCAAAGAGAAGCTACCACATCTGCCCCCAACATCCCTAAAAGAGGGGGTAGTTTTATCTCCTGAGCTTCATTTAGTTTCTCTTGTACAATTTCCAAAGACCTGCGGTATTTCCCACTGGTTGTCCCTTGCTCACTCACCTGGACAAATCTCTCTTCCAGTCTCTCTCTCTTCGGCTCCTTGCATATTCAATATCCACAAATCTTCTCCTTGCTTTAATTGTAAAACACTTCAAGGTTGGAAAATTGGGAGCCCTGCTCACAGGGGAAAAAAAGGTGGGGGATGGGATGTCACTGTCCCAGTAAACAGAAAAATGAGAAAGAGCTGTTGCCTAGGGGGACTGTCTAATAACTCATACAAAACCTGTCCGGTTAGCAATGTGACTGCATCAGCAAGAATCGGGGTCAGCTTCCAGCCGTCTAGGATCAGAAACTCCATTTGTCAGCTCTCCAAGAAGTAACAACTAGACAGACTGACATAATAACAAACATTCAAATGCTTGATGAATAATCAAGAATGTTATTTATGATGATAAAAATAACTAAGAAGTGGATAGGAATATTCACGTCAATTAGTACACTCTGTCCATTATACAATAATCTATATGAAAATCATCTGATAAAATCAAAAGTTCCATGAGCAAGTGGTCTCAGAGCAAAGTGAATGCATAAAGTGTGATCCACCCACCTCCACCACATGCCCAGGACCTAAGTAGTAGTTAGGGAGTTCTATTTAACATAACCTAGGGATACACTGTCTGTCCTTTCTTCTAAATGTCAAACATTTATGATGTCATATCAAACAGTTTTTCTTCTGGCACACCTCAATATGAGATTGATGGCTACAGTTTAAATAAGACACTTTGTAAGATAATTTTTGACTTTCATAAGAGTTACAAAAATAGTGGAGTTTCTGGTGTTTGGACTGTCAAAATTATAAAAGTTTATTAAAAAATGTTGCTCCCTATAATGCTAACAAATGAAGTCAGATTGGCAGCATTATTTCAAGGAAGGCGGAGATAGTTTTACCACAAGTGAGAGCTCAGAAGGCATGAAAGAACAGACCATGTCTGCTGACGTACACAATAAGGCTGGTCCTGTGGACTTCTCATGAAGGCCTATACTTCCGTGTTGAGTTTTAAAAGTAGAAGAGGATTCTATCTGGGATTTCCTGTTCCTCTTCCACAGAAGGGACATCAAGTAGACCGAGCACACAGTTCTACAGAGACTCATGAAGTAGAGTGAGGTTTGGGGATAATCAGAGCTAGACAGTGGAGAAAAAGTCAGATAGGCCCCTGCCTGCCCAGAGCAAACATCGTAGCTGGACAAAGACATTAAACCAGGTACAAACACGAGAGTTACAAGAGTGAATATATGGGGTGCTACAGAATGTAGAACAGAGGGTACCTAATCTAGTTTGGGAAAGAAAGCCTCCCTGAAGAAAATAGAAATCAGACACATAAGAAAGGAAAAGAATATACCAGAGAGATGAAACAGAATTTACAAAAGGGATCAAGCTCAGTACTTCGTAAGCATGAAAAAGATCCAGTAAGTCAAAGTACTAAGCACCAGAAATAGGATATGAAGCCCGAGTCAAGCAAAGGCCATGTCAAACACAACCCTGCAAGCCATTTTAAGGCATTTACCCAAAAGTGAGCAAAAAGCCATAAAAGGGATTTGAAAGGTTTGAAAAAAATGTAACATTAGATCTCCTATTAAAAAAAAATACATTAAAACTTTCCCTGTCCATAAGGAAAAAAAAAAAAAAATATATATATATATATATATATATATGGGGTGAAAGGCAGGGGAGTCAAGGTGAAGAGTCCCAGTAAGGGACCAGACTGCCTAAGAGACAGAATCTGCAGAGGTGGATGAATATTGGAGAGGGGAGGGGTTGAGGAGAGGGAGAAATCAAGGATAATTTGCTGGATTTTGGTGTGTGATGACAGTGAGAGTTGGGATACTGATTTGGGGAGGAAGAAGATACCTTTAGTTTTGAAATATCCAAATAGAAAGTAGGTACACATATCTGGAATAGAGGAGAGAAGTGTGTGTTGAAAACTTACATCGAAAGCTTTTGGCATAAAGAGAACAACTGAAATTCTGGAGTAACAAAACAAAATCATCAAAAAAGGGTGGCTACGAAACCTCGACAGTAAGCTTAAACATTTAAAAGGAAGTTTAACTCTGGCTTTTGATTTTACAAAGCCCTAATTCCCTAAGAGAAACAAATAAAAGAACTTAACGTGATAAAATCGGCATTTATAATAATAAAAAACCGATTATTCATAAATTATATTGGGGCTGTTGCCTAACTACCTGGAACAAACACCTAATGAGATTTCTACTTCATACCATATTCTCAAAAAAAATCTAAACTGATTAAAGGGTTAAATATTAAAAAATGAAACTACAAAATAAAATATTGGCAAATGGTTGATTTTAGGGTTAGGGTAGCCTCTTCTAAGCATTATGCAAAAAAAGCACAAACCACAAAGACAGACTGGATAAATCTAGCCACAGGAAACCAACAATCTCTATATTCAACATACATATAAAACTAAATGGCAAACAATCTAGGAGAAATAGTTCGACTTACACATCAAAGAGTATATATATCTCTAATAGATAAAAGAGTTATTAATGAGTAAGAAAAAGATGAACTGACAGAGAAATAAAATGTACGACAAATACACAAATATTACAAAAGGCCAATAAGCATATCAAAACAAAGTCCCATTTCAGTTGTAACCAAAGAAAT